>ML804117.1:135139-152754 GCA_009831015.1 Picea engelmannii
ACATGAACTCTACCGATGAAGAGGATAGTCTTACAATGAGGAGGAAAACGAAAGAAGATGAAGGTTCACAAGGGTATCCCTAAATTTAAAATCACAGAATATGATGTGGATATGGTTGCAGAAAAAGTACAGGATCACACAACATACTCATGGGACGATGTTGAGAAGCAGCGAGAAGAAATCATTCAGAAGCTGATAGAGGTGAAGGACACGTTGGCACAACTACAACTAAGTGAAGCACAATATAAGGATAAGGCGAAACCACAACATACTATTAAAGAATATATAATCCCAATGCAGGAGACAGTCCAAATCATAGCGTCGGGAGGTGAGAATGTTTGTATCACCCAGAAAGTGTTGCAGATGGATGATGAGACAACGCAGAAATAGTTGAAGGATATTGATCACTTGGACTTGGAATTATCCAAGGTCCCAACCAAAGTGCTATATAAATTGCAAGTCATTTTCTCACAGGATATCCAATCAAGAGCTCGAGTATATGCGACAGATTTAGAATTGGTAAAGAAAGTAAATGACACACTAAAGATAACAATCGACTAGGTGTAGGTTGAGAGAGATGACGCGAAGAAACGCGGGGATAGGATATAGTCATGAATAGAAGAAGTGTTTAAGACTATCCCATACAGTGCAGAGGAAGGACGAAAGTTACAAACATAAGAGAAGGTGGAAAATATATCGCAACTTGTGGAGAACTATAAGAGCTACATTACGGAGTTGATGGAACTCCTACAACTAGGCATGTCGCCAAATGTTAGATCACAAAGAGAGAAGGAGGAAACATACCATAAGGATAACATTACGCAGAGCTTCAAGGAAATTATAGAGTTATATGATAGAAGCGCACATTTATGGACTCATCTACAGAAGGATGAAAAACTGCAGGAGTTAGAACAAAAGGAAGAAGGAGTGAACACTGTCATGCAGAAATTGAAACAAACACAGAGGGAAATGACAATACAGGAGAGGTTGAGGAGCATGCAAGATTAGAAGAACTTACAGGTAGAATTGAAGAATGTAAAAGCATAGAAACAAATGAGGTAGACTCAGTTGGAGCCACTACAAGAAGGTTCAGAGAAGATGTTGACATAAATTGATACAACCAAAATCTAGGTTGAACAGATCAACATGGATACTAAAGAACTAATGAAGGAGCACATCATTATGCGGACCATGGAGTCTGTAGAAGAGAAGAGAGCATGGAAAAAATATTGTGTTGAATACATATCAAGAAGATTCCAGGCATTGGAAAAGTTAGTAACAACTGCAAACACTGCATGAGTGGCTCGGGATGAGCCACATGTAAGTTTTGGGGGCTTGTTGGCGTAGGATATTTTGGGGAAATTTTCATCAATTTTGGAAGACAGTTGATAAAGGGACCACAAATGGAGTGCACAGTGGAAGTCAAGGAAAATAAATGAGTCGGGTAATAAGGAAAAGCAGCGCAAGGAAGAGGAAAGGAAAAAGCAGAAAGAATGATAGTGTGACAAGGAAACAGTTGGATCATAGACCAACCACGCATAGGAGGTTGTAATGTGGACAAACCTAATACACTTAGGGTTAGGGTTTTGGTCATGATGTAATTGGTTTAACCCAATTTTTGGTAGTATAAATATGTAGTGTGAGATATGATGAGGGATCTCTAAGGATTATCATGTGTGGAAGTCCTCTAGCTTTGAGTTAGAGATACTAGACTTTGGTTGAGAGTGGTTGAGAGTTGTGGAGCTCATATTGAGTCATTTTTTGAGACTTATGGATTGTAACTAAGGTTTAGGTTGCAAGCTATGGAGACTGGTGCAACATTGATTATCCTCACATCACCACACCTATACATGTGCATTTATGGACTTCTGATGTAATGTGCACAACGCAAGAAATTGAGGAAGATGAATAAACAAGCAATGCATGCCAGACCTTTGTGGGCGTATCCCGACCGGGTGAACCACGCTAAAACACTGTGTCATTATGTGGAATGTTTATTTTATATGGTTTATGATGAATGTATGAATGAATGAATCGATTAGAATGCAATGTGCACTATATTAGGCATGATATTTTCTGCGGAATGAATTTTAATGAATGAATATGGTTATAGAATGGTAGATCTGATGAATGTTGAAGTAGAGTAGTATGTATAAAATCCCCATGGGAAACATCCATTCCATGAATAAAGACATCTGGGTCCTGCAAACATTGATAACAGTTGAGACTGTGTTGTGCACTCTATGCACAGTGTTTCCTTCTAGTCTCTAGAAGGGTCGACGGTTTTTAGGGTTTTGTTGGAATCTTAAAGGTAGAACCAAGGTCATCCCAAACATACAACAGGGGATTCTCCCCCCTTTGAGCCCCTAGGAAAGGGGGTGCTCTACCCCACTGGGTGCACAATGTAACGTAGACATGATGGTCCATTTTAATTTGCAAGTGTTGTCCCAATAGATAAGGGTGCAATAGATCCACTACATGCAAAATAAACATCATTTTTTTTTCAAATATTGATTGGCCCAAATGTATCTCTAACAACTATTTACTAGTGAAATCCAAAAGGCATCCATATTGCATGAGAATTGCCCGAATTCCTCTCCTTGATGCATCACATTCCAAAACAAAGGTCTTGGTGAAATCGGGTAGGGCCATTATAGGACTAGTACACATATATTCCTTACAGTCTTGGAAGGATTGGTCTACTACTAGAGTTCAACCGAAGGCATTCTTTTTAAGGAGAGTTGTTAGGGGGGCACACTTTTTTCATAGTTTTGAACAAACTTGCGATAATAACCCGTTAAACCTAGGAAATCAGGAAAACTTTTAAGAGTTTTAGGGTGAGGATAATTCTGCATAGCTTCAATTTTCTTAGGATCCACCCTTACACCGTGCTTGCCAACAATATGACCAAGGTATTGAAATTCATAGATGCCAAAATCACATTTAGATTGTTTGAGGAAAAGTTTGTGCTTATATAGGATATTGATAACTTGATCTACATGGGTGAGATGGGATTGCCACATTTTACTATAGATGATAATATTATCAAAGAAAACTAACACAAACTGACGAAGAAAAGGACGAAAGACGTGATTTGTGAGACTTTGAAAAGTGGAGGGGGAATTATAGAGACCAAAGGGCATGACCAAGAACTCAAAGTGTCCCTCATGAGTGCGAAATGTTGTCTTGGGGATTTCTTCCTCTTTCATACATATCTAGTGGTAGCCAGAGTGTAGGTTCAGTTTGGTAAATTATTGAGCCCCACTGAGTTCATCTAGAATTTCATCTATGACGAGAATGGGAAATTTGTCCTTGATGGTAAGTTTGTTGAGGGCACGAAAAGCAGGACACATGCACCAAGTTCCTTGCTTCTTGAGGACCATGACAACATGGGAAGAATAGGGGATGGTAATAGGATGGATAACACTTGCTTCTAACAACTTGTGGACAATGTTCTCCATTTCATTTTCTTAAGAAAAAGGATGACGATAAGGGTGAAAATTGGGAGGAATGTTGGCCAGTATTAAAGGAATGGAATGATCATGGTCGTCGTGGGAGGGGGGAAGGCCCTGGGGGGTTTGGAAAATAGTGTGATAGTGTGAAATAATGGCTTGAAGGTTGGGGTGTATCGGGGGTGTCTCAACTACTTGAATGGAATGGAGTTGGGCGATGATGCTAGAATGAACTTTTTCGAGTAACTTTTCCATGCAATGGGAAGTGATAATTCTCGAAGATCCTATGGTAATGGCCTGGAATTTATAATGTTGGCCTTCCTATTGGAATTGTATGGTTAACTCCTTAAAATCCATGAGTATGGGTCCTAGGGTGTATAATCATTATGCACCAAGCATAATGTCACAACCACCCATGTCAATAGAAAACAAGTGATATTTCAGGTTATACTGACCAATTTGTAAGGGAACATTTTCACAACACCCTCCACATTTCATGGAACCACCATTGGCAATCATGATTTGAAAATTGTTGATAGTGTGGATATAGAAATTGACTCCTTGGGAAAGGAAACGATGAATGAAATTATGAGTGCTACCACAGTCATCTAGGATGATGACTTTTTTGTGATTAATGTAACCAATGAATTTGAGGGTTTCAGGAGAAGAAAATCCAGTGAGAGCATGTAACAAAATTAGTGGTTCAACTTCAGGAGGATCATAGGGAGGCATAATATCATCGGTTGGGGGTAGTGTTGGTTCAAGTGAAACTTCAACATCTTGATTAGAAAAATCCTCCGAAATGGCCATAATTTTTTTATGTTATTTACACTTGTGCCCTAGAAATTATTTGTTATCAAAATTATAGAAAATACCCCTGAGTTGGTATTCAGCCATTTCTACCCATGTTAACTTGTGTACCTTGAGAGGATTTTCCTTAGGGGTAGGGGTGTTGGGTTTAAGGCATGAGACAAAAGTGGGTTTTTTTCTCTGGGCCAAGATGACTTGTTGTTCCTCCTTGACACACTTAGTGGCTTCCAACCAAGTCTGAGAGTGAGCCATGATGACTTGGGCATGAATTTCATCCTTAAGGCCACTCATAAATCATTCCATGAAGAAAACATCTATCATTCCCTCCATTAAGAAAGAGAAGTGCTCAAAGTCAGCAATAAATATTCCATTATTCTAGATTGTTTCAACTTAGTCAGATGTCCTAAATTGTGGATTTCTGTGTCAAAGCGTTCATACAACTCTACAACAAATTGTGACCAAGAAACATACCCTTGGCATGCATTGCGACGCCATTTCCACCATTTCCATATTTCTGGATCCAAATAGTGAATCTCATAATGAATCTTGGTTAACTCATCAATGATACCATGCAGGGATAAATAATGTTCCATCTGAGTAACACAGGCTCGTGGATATGACCCATGAAATTTGTTGACCTTGACTCTAGGGAGATAGGGGTCACGAGGTAGGGAGTTGGAATGAGAGTGTAGAGTTTGGTTGGAGTCAACACCTTCAATATAGAGAGGTGGGTCAGAGGAGGATGGACCCTAGAATTTTTTCATGAATTCATTGAGAGCGGGTACTTCATCAATTTGGCTACCGAGTTGGGCATGGATGTGGTCCATTTTTTCATGAATGACTAGAATTTCCCTATTTACTTGGGCATGAAGGGAAATAAGGTCAGTATTCTATTTCTGATTGGTTTCTTCTTGGAGGTTGGGATCCATGAGGGGATGAGTGGTGGGTCCACAGACAAGAAAGACGAGAATTCATATATACCATGATGATCAAGGCAGTGAGAGGAGATTGATGGGATAATTAGGAAATAAGGGTGTCAGGAACGATACTAGTCCACAAGTTAAACAAAAAGTAAAAAATGAGAGGTATCACAACCATCAGGGAGAAAATGGGACTCCAATGATATAGGCCTCAAATAAGGGTATAGGCAGGTAAAAACAAAGTTTAAAATGATAGGTATCAAATCGATCAGATCAAAAAGGGGAATCCAATGAGAAAGGCCTCAAATAAGGTTGGGGAAGGTAATAGAAGGTATCAAAATGATCAGGGAAAAAGGGGGAACCTAATGAGATAGATCTCAAATAAGGGTGTTGGAAAGCCCCATTTTTTTTTTGGCCACTTTCTCTTTTTCTTTTCTTTTCTTTTCTTTTTCACTCATGTGGACTATTTTTCATCCCAAGGTTTAAGGTTTTTAGGATTCCTACAGACAAGGGTTTTCCCTATGCTTTAGCTCTCTGATATATGTGTGGGTTCAAATATTAGTACTCATCCCAATATCTCAGGGAACCAACTAAGGAGGCTAAATATTACCCTTAGTCGTACTACTTGATTACCTAGGTACTAGAGAGTATCTTACCGAGTGTTGTTCTGGGTGGCACTATAGTAGTTAGGAGGCAGATCGATTGATCTATAGCTAGTTTTAGGATACATAGGGGGCTCCTGATATACCAAAGGTACTTGGAAGCGTAATTCTATATAAAGGTGTTGTATGATGTGTTACCACTCGAAGGGGTACCAACAAGGGTTATAAGGGTGTCCAACAATGTGAGCTTAAAAACCTCTTGTATTTCTTGTGTGTATGCTTCCCCGACCGTGGTTTATGCATTGAATGATAGATCATTGCATTTTAAAGAATCCATAACATGTCTCTATCCTAGAAAATTTTTTAACCCACAATTCGTGCCAAGGAAAGTGCTCTAATACCACTTGTTATGCACCTGGTTATGTGATATTAAGTAGAAACATGAATATAATGGAAATTACCAACATAACAACAAAATGTAGATAATAAAACACCAAAATGATACCTTTATTGAAATGGGAGCAATGTTCACTTGCCTCTTTGAGGGGGAAACCTCCATTAGAGCAATGTTGTATTACAATAATTTGCAAGACAAAACTTTCTCATGCCTCCTACTCTTATTTATTTTAGCGCTAGCTTCTAAAGAACATTATGGATGAAGATCTTTTTAGAAGTGGAAGATTCTATTAGGTATTCTTACATTGACTTGTTCACATTTATTAAATAGGCCTTATTAACTAATGTTGTCCTTTATTACATGGAAAATGTATTAAATTATATCTATGTGAGGGGTTAGGGAGGTTAGGTCTGTAACATGTTTTCATTACATATGTGGGCCAATTGAATTTATAGTTGGGTCAATTGAGTCTTTCATCAATCCCACCAACTGTTGTTCCCACCACTCAAATTGCTATGGTTCTCACTCAAACCTATGAAGTGAATTTGGTGAAATCCATGCAATCAAAGAATCTGGATTAACTTGAAGGGAAGAAAAAGTACAAAAATAAAAATTCTAACAACAAGAAGGAGAATCAAAAAGAAAAAAAAAATCTAGTGGAGGAACTAAAGAGAATAATAAGAATGAGTTTCCTTACAATATTTGTGGGGATGATCATCTTACTCATTAGTTCCCAAGAATGGATGAGATTCATAGTTATTTTACCCAATAGAATGATTCCTAGTAGCATGTTGTCTTGACTAATATATTCCCTCCATAACAATGATAAATGGTTGCATCAAACACTACCCCTCCACAAGGAGGTATGGTAGGTACCTGTTAGCAAGGAGTTTCATCCTCAAGCACCGATGTGTTCATGTGCTACCATACTATGGTTTTACAAACATGAGCTTGTAATTACCAAAATATTCAGAGTGGTCCTTCGAATTTCCCTCTTCATAACCCAATGTCCCTCTCTATATAGACAATTAACACTTGTTATAGTGTTTCTCCCACCAAAGTGTGTTCTTTGTAGATCAACACATAATCCCAATGAACAGGCCACCCACAATTATAGTATTGTGGAGGATTTTTCCCAAGCACCATGTTCCATGTCTACTCTCGAAGTTCTGCAAAGTTTTCCCATGTAGTGCAAATAATTGTTGTAAATCATTGGATGGGTAGACCTCTTATATTCCAATGTGATGAAATTTTATATGGACCAGAGTTAGCATAGGATTTTCCATCATATATTTTCATATTCAAGTTCCTATATGGGGTAGAATATATTTTGAACTCTTGTTTATGAAGGAGACTCCACTTGCATAATGTCCATGTCATATTCAAAAGATGTAGAATCTCTAGAGCTTGGTCCATTTAACACCATGCTTAAGGTTTTTTATGGACATGTATATTTCAACTTCATGGGATCCTTACCACATTTCCCATAGATACAGGTGGCAATACCTTTTCGGTGTAATTTGAGGTGGTTGATTCCCCTCTAGAATATAGTCTTCTACTTGAGTGTAGTTTGTTCTATGCAATGAATATGTAGCCTTGTGGTATTTAGAGTTCTTCTCTTTCCTGAATAGGGGATAATAATGACTATTATTCAACTTTCATACCGCACCAGGGATAATTTGAAGGATGGAAATTTATATTAAAATGTAGAAACATGAGCTAATATTGCTACTCCTTAATATAAAAAATGTAAAATGTTTGGTGATAGTTTTGTAAAAATATTCAAATTTCCAAGGATTTTATATAGTTTTTACAAAATTTTGGTGATTTTTAAGGTAAAATAATTTTATTCTATGGAATTTGGGTGAATAGATTTTAGAAAAAACGGAAATTGACGAATATCTTTTAGGGAAAAACCATGGAAAATTATCCCATTGACGAAATTTATACCCTAAAATCATCTATGTATCACACACCCAACCTTAGGACCAGCACTAGCACCAATGTGCCATTTGTCAGTGATTATATGAGATCCTATCTGAGTCTTTCCATGGGGATGCTTAAGAATTATTCATTGATGGATACATTTACTCTTCCATCACCACTCACTTCTCATAATGAGACTCCTATCTGCATGATATCTTTCATTATCATTGGATCCCTCATATTTATTGATCCTTGGGTGGTACCAAACCATTTGGAAGTAGAGTCTTATGGGGCCCAAATTCTAATCACTATGATTGATATTTCCTCCTCATAAATCCAATCAACATCAACTAACAATAGTTAGAAACTACATCCCAGTATGGAATATGATCAACACACTCAACCCACCTAGGTTGTTGACTCTCCAAGTTTGCATGACATCCTAGATACTAATATGCCTTTAGATGAGGCCATCATGCAGGTCATGGATTCAGTTTATAAGATAATGGAAGATAATCACCATCGATCATTTATTCTTCCCTATTTGGAATATATGAGGGTTGATATGATGAATCTTGATTCATGACCGAGAGCATTTTTTTGGGCATCTAGTGAAATGCCAAGCCTTGACTAGTCACCTCAGATTTATTCTTCGAAACTTTCCACCAAATTATCCACTTCAAACCATATTAAATACTAATGTCTCGTACCTCATTTGTGTCTTGATGGGCATCATCAATGATATATGATAGCTCGTGAGACCGCTCATCACAATTGTCCATGTATATATCCTAACGGTTCAAGAACATGGAAATTTGATCTTATGTGGTGTGGCTCTCGCATGGTATGCTAGGTGATGTTGAAAAAAACCCATGAGTTAATGGATGTTTACAAGGATCCATGTCCTAAGCCTAGAAATTGGCTCTACTCTGCATAATCCAGGAAGTGCGTAATGATTTGTTCCATATTGTATTTTTAAATTTGTTTTTCTAAAGTTTTGGGCATGAGTTGTTATGAGAGGATTTTATATTGTAATTATTAACTTCTAGAATAGTTTTTCTTATCATATATATAGTACTTTGGAGACATTTTCTTTATTAATTTTTGGAAACATCCACTAAACCATGAGGTACGTATTCTAACTAGCATACATGGATAAGGTTTTCCCTACATCCTATTCTCAGATTATTAACAATTACTTTGTCATCACTCGATGTTAGGTTTGATCTCACCAAGTTGAGACACTAGCCTCTCCTTGTTGCACGTCGTAACTTTGCAGTAGCGCATACCCTTCATGGGTGCCCTAGTTAGCACCTTGAATTCCATTTGGTGTACTTGTTGTAATTTCTTGTAGGCTCAGGAACCCTCCTTTAGACTTGCCATGACCCAATGTTGAGCCTCATTCTTCTCTCTTCATCTTTGTTTTGGTCATATCTAGAGGGGGTTCCCATATTTTTATGTTACTTTACAATTTCACATGTATATTACCTCCTATGTCCTAGTGCCTATTGTTGCACTATTTTTTTCTTTGATCACTCTTACTACCATTGCATCCACACTCGACCTATTTCTATTTACATTCTCTTACTTCTGTTTTATGATCCTTTTACCCATGGAGAGAACTGTGGTGATGAGTGGACATCACTTTCTAGTACCATTTTACATTTTCTTTGCATAGGTTACTTCCACGCACTTAGACCATAGATGCATTCCATTGTGCCACTCATTCTCTCAAGACAAACTAGATTTTAACTATTTTTCATGCTTGTTAAACCATGAAAAAGACACTCTATTGAGTGAAATTTTACCTATTTTTCAGGATTGTAAGACTCTATGAAAAAGAAACACAATTGAGTACACTTGTATCTCTCTTTTGCGCTCATAAAACCGTGAAGGAGACACTAAAAAAGAAAAAGGGTGGGGGTGGTTTGCTTTACCATTGATATGTATTCTAAAAAGTGGTAGCCATCAATCACATTGCCCTTGAACATGGAATATGTTTGCATATTTTTCATACAATTAGAATATAGATTTCTTAGGAGTTGTACCATTAGTATGAGTAATATACTCCTCCAACCGGTTACTCTTCCAGTCATTATGGAGAGTGCTTCAATGCATCATGTGGTTTCACACTACATCATTGGTTCTCTTGATTCAATGCTGCTAGGTCATCAATATGTCGTGCTATCTGTTCAATGAGAGTAATCCTAAGTCATCCATGTACTATATTGTTGACCATTTGAGTCAACCATCCCTATGTCGGTTATACTTGGTGATTTTATCTCTTCACAACATCTCTTAGTATATGTTTTGTGATGATTGATGGGGAATAAATTAACTCCCTCCTTTGATGGATTGCTTCCTATCGAAATCAACACCTTATCTAGGAGAGGGATCTAGAAACCAACTAGTACCATCGAGCTTGCACTCCTCAGTGGTAGGTTTCCTCATGATTGAGAATGGGTTTACACCATTTAATCATGATTAATTGATTATATGTTTGTTCGACGTTAGCTACTCTATTCACACTCGTTAGATTGCACTGGGTACCTTGAGGTCAATTTTCATTATCGATGGGTCCCCTCACCTCTATTAATGATATTCATCAATAAATGGTAATCAAAGGGTTTCTACCATGCTTAGCATTAGCTCATTTATTCGCACCCCCCATTTTCCTCATTCTAAATCTATTCTCCTGCCAGATGTGGCCCTCTTTCAAAGAACATTTCAAATTCAATTTTGTGACCAATATCTACCAACTAGTTAGTTTCCTTCTTCTCCTTAAATAGTGTGACAAGGAGGAGGAGAAGAAGCATTGGCCCTTTCTCACACTATCATATTTAGAGTCATGAGGAAGGGGAGAAGGAGCATTGTCCCTTTCTCACACTTTTTTCATTCAAAAGAGGAGGAGGATCATGGGCCCTTTCTCACACTTTTGTAATTTGAGTGAGAAGGAGAAGAAGAACTGGCCATTTATTTCATTTTAGCAATTTTTCAGAGGAAGAGAAGGAATATTGGCCCTTTCCCATACTCTAGCGATTTCTTGAGAAGTAACATTGACCCTTTCTCACACTTTATGAATATTTTTGGGGAAGAGAAATAGCACTTTAGTGATTGTTGGGAGTAAAATGATCACTTACCATTTCCCACACTTTTATAATTAGAGTGATGAAGGCATGGAGTGAATTCATTTTATCATAGGTTAGTAATTTGAAGAAAGAGGAGAAGGAGTGTTATGCCTTTCTCACTAATTTTTCATTTAATTAATGAGGAGAAGGAACACTAAAACTTTCTCACACTTTTAAATTAGAGTGATGAGGATAAGGAGAATGAGAACTAGCCCTTTTTCACATGTATTCCTTTCGTAATTGGAAAAGAAGGAGCATGGGACCTTTCTCACTCTTTTGTAATTTTGGGGCGAAAGAGTTTAGTAATTTTCTAGAAGAAGAAAAAGAGGTTTTACATTTCTCATATGTTAGTAATTTTTCAAAAGAGAAGAAAGAGAATCATCCATCTGTCACACTTTTCTATTCAATCCCTCAAACATGTAGACTATTTAGAGTTGTTTAGCTTACTTTTAAGAAAAATATAGTTGGGAAAAGAAACACATGCATTTCTAGTGTTTAGTGATGTTAGGGTTTTTCTTACTTGCTTGGCCTATTTCATTTCAACATTGAAATATAACTTTAATCTTTTAATTTAATTTTATTTAAATTGGTTTAAAAGTTAAATAAATTTTGATAAAAAAAAAAAAGCAATTTATTTTTATTACTTGTCCTCTTTTCTTTATTTCTTGGAAATTTCATTCAACATTTAATTTTCAATAATTTACATTTCATTTTTAACAATTAGTTAGTTGTTTTTCAACATTTTATTTTCAATTGTACACATTTCACATCCTAATTATATGATTGGTTCATTTCACACATTGTTTTAGAGTCTTTCATGTAATTTTTGGTATTGCATTAGTTTCGTACCATTGTATATTTATAATTTTATATTTATGAAAATGTAATCTACCATAAATTTTCATGTAGATGATACAATGTAATATCATTTTATATTTGTGAAAATGTAATATGACATAAATTTTTATGTAGGTGATACAATGGAACACTTAAGATCATCTTATACATGTGTACCCATGCTTCAAGTTTTTTCCTAAAATATTTGTGATGTTATAGATGAATATTGTTTTTTAAAACTTGCTGAGCCGAATAATAATTACTTAGACTTTTACATTCACATTTACTCAATGGACAAAATGAATTCCATATAAATTAGTCTGAATTTAAACCTTTGACTCAAATTGAAGTAATTATACAAACCAAATTAACTTTAATTAATGAAAAGATCACATTCCACAACAAAATACTTTTCAAGAAAATTTATATAAAACAAACATCTTATGAACCTTTGACTCAAGTTGAAGAAATTATACAAACTAAATTAACTATGATTAATGAAAAGATCGCATTCCATAACAAAGTACTTTCCAAAAAAAATTATATAAAAAAACATCTTATAGGATCAATAAGAAGGAAAAATGAGTTTGCATTGAAGTATGGATAGAAGTTGGATAACTACACTGGGAATTTATACATAATATATACTAAATATATACTAAAGTAATACATTATGGGATTCAAACTATTTTAAAAGGTGTAAAAATTTATACATAATATATACTAAAGCAATATATTATGGGATTCAAACTATTTTAAAAGGTGTATACCTTAATAAACAAATGTTTATCTCTTCCACACTACATGAATATAAAAAATAATTCAATGATAACTATGGTATAACTTTAACATATGAGAAGAGAAACTCCTACCTTGCTTGTTTTTTAGTAGGTGTATTGATCTGAATTATTTTTGGCACGAAATGAGAGCAGAGATATAATAAAGAAATGTGTAGAGATATCACAGATATTCAATAATATAACATAAATATATCAGAGATGAAACCATAAACATGAATATACAGTAATACACGATTTCTATTAATGAAAGAAATGTACAGAGACTGTAAAAATAAAGAGTGAAAGACTCGCTAGAATGGTGGCAGCTTATCTCTAAGAAGAGATGTGATGGCTACTCACATTCACAATAAGATGATTACAATGAGGCTTTGAAGGCCTTTTTTACAATAAGTAGGAATTCCAAAAACCCTAGACATCCAAAAACCTAACACTAGGAGATGAAATGCCAAAAGTCATGTGGGCCCCATTTGGGTAAGTTAGTACATCAACTTCCTGGGGTCGGAACTTTTGCATACAATTTCTGTTTTAGCTGTATGATAGCCCGTTGGAAAGGTATCGTCAAGGAGATTCATTTTAGGTGAAATATCGAAGGAATTTCCATATTGAAAACTTTTTTTCCCAAAAAACATTGTTTAAGGCCTCAAAATGGCCACAAAAGTTAAAATCTACTAAAAATAGTAAATTACCAAAATTGCCAAAAAATTGTTTTGAGCCAGTTGGAAAAGGTGGGTGGCCATCGATATCAACCTAGATCATGTATACATGTCCTCTTGTTTTTTGATTTGTTGAGATGTTTTTTTTTGATTCGCTGAGTTGTGTGATTTGTATGATTTTTTTTTCTGTATACATCATCTTTGTCATTGGCGATCCCGCCTTGCCCTTGCACAGTAGTGGCAAGTTCAGTTCCTCGCACAGTAGTGGCGAGTTTAGTTATTGTTCGTAGGAAGCAACCATGGATTTTGGTGCCACTAAGTCATCTACTTGTTCCTTCAAGCGGGTCTCTGAGAAGAAGAATTATGGATGTGATGAGAGCTAGTCTACCAGTGCCAAGCGAAACAAAGAAATAGACAAGGGAAAAGAAAAGCAAATCAAGCGAAGTCATTATAGGGTTGTAGGGTTAAGAATAAATGGTGTCAGGGCAGCCTCAGATGATGATAATGATAGTGAGGGCATGAGTATACTCCACCAGAATCTGACCTCTACTAGCAGTGCACTGTAGGGTCTTCTTAGAAAATTGGAAGCATGTCTCGATGATTTGTTTCCCTCCTTTGTGTTGTCTTCGCATCAGATTAGCTGATTGAATAGAATTTTGTTGGTACTTCAGGCCAATGGGGAAGAAGGCCAAGAGGTTGAGGTGCTTACACAACTATGTGAACTTTTCTCTATTGGAACCGAGGAATCGTTGAGAATATTTTTTGTTGATTCTTTTGTGCCAGTGCTGTTGAGTCTTTTCAACCATGAGAGTAATGAAGATATAATTCTTCTTAAAGTGATGGAATTGATTCATCTATGCGATGTGTTTCCCTTGTCGAGCACCACAGTGGTGCATTATGGCACAATTCCTTGTTTCTATGCCCGTTTGTTGACTATTGAGTACATGGATATGGCAGAACAGTCCTTGCAAGTACTGAAGAAGATTTCTCAAGAACGCCCAGTTGCATATCATTGTGTCGGGACTCTTATGGCAGTGTTGTTAGACCTATAATTTTTCTTGACTAGTGTTTAGAAGGTATCATTGTCGACTGCAACAAATATATGCAAGAAATTTCCTTTTGATGCAGCTGATTTTGTTATGGAAGATGTGCCCTTGATAAAACATCTTCTTCATTATCATGATTATAAGGTCTTGGAACATGCCTCTGTGTGCTTGACTCGAATTGTAGATTCATTTGCATCTTTTTCTGACAAGCTAGTGAACTTCAACATTTATGAGAATAGATTAGTCGGAGCAGTCCCTTGAGGTCTGGATAATGGTGGATTTGAGGACATTTTTACCTGGAATCGAAATTTATGTGCGTCATGTATTAAAAGTATCAGTCCATGCCCACGTTTTGGTTGATCTCGATCCTTCTTGGTACTACAGTTTTGTGCCAAATTTTGGGAATAAAAAATCTTTGCTAGGTTGCTCAATAATTACAGAATAATACTTGCTTGATTGAGGAGACGTGGTTATTGTGTTTGGCCAATTAAAAAAATATATATTTGTATGTAAATGAGTTTTTTTTTTAATAGGTTTTTCATAATCTTGTGGTTGAAAAGAGAATTTCATTTAGATTTCTTTCTCTTTCCAAGTGCTGGTTGTACATCATATTTGATGTCTTTTTTAGATTTTTTTTAGATTTTTGTTTTTTCAAGAATTTGATAAATTAAGAGAGTTGATTCCTCACTCGTAAATGGGTTCCTAAGAGGGATTGTTTTCAGGGATCTATATGAGGATTTTTTTTCATGATGTCTGTTTATCGTACCTGTCACTTTGTACCTTTGAGTAATGGATTATGAGTCACTAGTGCAGATAGTTTTAGGAGTGTAACGAGGAATTTTTCTCCATCTACTACTTTGTTTCATAGTCTCTTAGAGCTTGCCACTTTGGAGTGTTTCTTGTTTAGGTTGTTTTGCATCTTCTTCGCCTTTAGCTCTTACTCCATACTTTAGTCATTAGTTGTGATATCCATTGCCATCATATTTTCCACTCAGTTCAACATTGTGAGGGGGGGCAAGTATGCAATGCTTCCTCGATTTATTCCTTATTCTTCACCATTTTGTTTGACATCAACAACTTTCAAGAGTGATCCTCATATCAAGCACCAATTCCTATTTTTACTATTCACTTTGGTGAGATGGATTGTTGTCCATAATGATACTTATTTTATGATGTTTTTTTTTATTGTACGTGAGTACCTCATCATACTTTATGTGTCAGGACACATTTCAAAGGATCAGTCTCTTTGCTTGAGAAGTTTGAAATTTGTATTTCTACATGGATTCTTGATGGCGTTGACGGCATGTGGTTCACTGACCCTCTTCAAAGTTTGGTCATATTTGTTGATTGGAGCTTTCAACCTTTGCATGCCTTATGTTCTTTCTTTTCAATGCATCTTTGTGGGATTTTCTTCAGTTTCAGCTCAAATTCCATTTTCAACACTGGCATTTTTTTCTCTTTTGGAGATGAGCTTTTCCCTACGAGTTTTTATCCTTTTCTCCAGTTATGAGAGTTTGTACATGGGTACCTTATCATCCCTTGTTTTTGGGACCCATCTTTGTTCATCTTTGTTCATACCTACATTTTTCTTATGGGGAGGTGTTAGTGTGTTTGTTTAGATTGTATCTGTTTCTAAACACATGGAAATTGTGAGAGTTAAGCTCATGTAGATTCTTTCAACTGCCCAACTAATCTTAGGTGTTTGTTGTGCCTCCTTAATCTTATAAATTAAGGACCTATTCTTTATTAATTCAGATTAATACATCACATGTTAGATAAAACTCTAATCTATGAAAAACCCAAAACGGTTACCAATAATTGAACGAAATGAAGTGGATAATCTTTAAAAATTCACAAATAATATCAAGTATTTCTATATTGGGAAACATTTTAGATTTTGAAAAAATCACCAATAAAATCATGAAAGAGAAAACATTGCCACAAGACATGGATACCATAATTTTTTAGACATGTTAATTTAAAATATTGTTTTCAAAACCTTCAAACGATCAAGCATTATCACAACCAAACAAGTAACTTGGAAACCGTAACGAGACTAGAAATATTTGTGATGGAAGAAAATGCACCCAAAGAAGAAATAAAAGACATGTCATCATATTCAAAATAAGAACATCTCTGGTAAAAGTTGTTTAGTATGAAATAACCCTGACTTCATCTTCAAAATAAAAACCCTAATTTATCAATTTCAACAATTCAAAGGTACATTTGATTAAACTTTATACATAGTCTTCAAAATAAAAACTTTGATTGATCAATTTCAAAAATTCAAAGGTACATTTGATTAAACTCTATATATGGTGAAAGTAGTTTTAGATTTAATTATCCATTGGGATAAAAAAATGTCAAAACCATTTAGTAATTATTCTAAATTTCCTTATAAAACTACAGAAAAATACTCGCATAACCAAATCTCTATGACAATATAGAAGGAAGAGGTATACCTTCTTTTCCTTTTCCAGAATATCTAAGATAAAAAAATAAGGTATTATGCAGTTGTAACTATAGCATGCCATGTTTTTTTAGGAGAATCATTACATCAACCTATTGTCATTGAAGAAACCTAAGCTTGATTTACAGATATTGTCTCTATAAAACCTGAGTGGAACCCATCATCTACACTAAGTAAATTAAATGAATTTTGAACCTGAGGGTGAAATCATGAAGGTGGGTTACACTTTTGCTTGTTTTATGAGAAAAAAAATTGTATTTTCACAAGTTATTCAACTTCCGACATATAAAAGTATTTTTTTTATTTAGAATTTCACTTTACAGTAAAAATGAAACTTGTGAAGAATTGTGTTAGCTTTCTAATGACTATTTTTCAAATTTTTTTTATCACGATTTGATATGTAAAATTGACAATTGTTTAACAGTATGTTGCTTCAACATGAAATGAATGATAATGAGTAACTTATTTCTACAACAGTGTTTTTTTTATTAAACTTATGTTTTGAAGAAACAAAATATACTGCAACAATCTACAGAGACTCTTTTTTATTATGACTATCATTTTGAATTTAACG
>ML804117.1:153146-174034 GCA_009831015.1 Picea engelmannii
CGGCACCGTTAAATTTGACGTGAAAATTTTCGGCCGAATAATATTTCGACCGAAAGTAATATTTGTTCGGCCGAAAAATTGCCGCTAGAAATTTTGGAGACCCGATTGTCACGAAAGTGTTACCCAGCTTCATGATTTTACCCCTGAGTAAAGCTCATATAATGAAAAACATCTTACCAAAGGCAACGTCCAACTCAACCAACCTTACACATATCATACTCCAAATAATTTCAACTAATAATAATAATAATAATGAAAATGCCTTGAGGCCACTCCTAGAATATCTCTCTATCATATTTGCAATTGCGTCCAAATCTACATGTGGTGCCAATTCCTCTTTTGCAAGTATCGCCTTCAATATTTTTTCCATGTAACTTCTATGTCGTGAGTTCATGATTAACCTGCAAAGCCATTACAATGGGGACAATAATAACAAAAACATCCACATCACATAGGGAAACAACTAATGAACCAAAAATAAAATATGTCAAACCATATTCTCGACGAAAGTCTTCGCATGGCAGCTTCCTCAGGAACAAAACTTATATTGGTTGCAATGAGAACCATAACATCTTATGAAATTGGAGGCCTCTGAGGACCTAGGATATCCTCATTATCATGGTCATTGCTATAATGATTAAGCAATCTTGGAGGTCATATCATGATTTCTGCTTCACCATCACCATACGTGTCTCTAACAAATTGGGTACCATGGGAGGGCCTACAAATCTATCAAAATATCCTTCTCTAAAATTGGAGAGAGGTTTGGGAGGACCAAACTGAGATAAGGGTTGTGGTTCTTCTAGCCTTTTGGTGGTAGTGGTTGGAATTCAAAGGAGGTTGTTTCTTCACTTGTTTACCAAACGATAGAGGAAAACAAGTTCATTGGGACTATTGTACTTCTAGTTTATTCACAACATCAAGACATTTTAGTATAAACTTGACTTGGTAAAAGAATTAAAGTTGGTAGGTCAAGAGTGGTGGTTTTGTCACATGGTATTAGTGAATCATGATATCGAACGAGTGGATTACATGTAATAAAGTCTTTAAAAAGCTGGTGATACTCTATTGTAATGCACCCAGAGTCAAGTGGTGAAGGCTCACTTGGTGGGGGGCAAGACATTGGTGGGTTTGGTGGAGCTTGGCCAAGGGAAATAATATATCTATTGTTCATTGGTTTTTCCCATAAGTATTTTCAAGGTAAATCTTGTGTGATTTATGTGTATTGTTGCTATGATTTGAAATATTGTTGTTCTCTAGTATTTTTAATTTCCTAACAACTAGTATGAGAGTGATGTTTGAGGATATCGAAAGAAACACACTATTGGCGTATAAAGATCTAGGATTTAAATCCCTAGGGGGGCGTTGAAGGCTTCATCACTCATATTTAAAGAGCACCAGTTTGGCTCGGAGTGTGCAAAGGGTATATGGCTTGGATGCTTGGATTTGGTGGATGGATATGTCAGGTGTGGTTAGATCTATTGTCTGATTGCAAATCTACCAAGAAGTGAGAATCATGAGTTGGAGGAATGAAACGGTTAGAGGATGGTGACATAAGTGTTGGGATAGAAACAATGACAAAAAAATTGATGGAGTTGAATGTAAATAGGAATACAACTATAAGACCTGGTTAGGCATGTGTACTTTAGGTTTGAAATTTCAGCGGTAAAGTCTAGACGTAGACCTAGGTGATAGGGGGAACATGCGAAATTACCGTATATCCTAACTTTGAGGGAGGTTTGGTCACATTTGGTCATGGGAAACCGCAATTCAAGTTTAAAGGGGGGACTATTAGGATAAACTTGACTTGGTGAAAGAATGAAAGTTGTTAGATCAACAGTGGTGGTTTTGGGCACATGGTATTGTTGACCCGGGGTATTGAGCCAATGGATTACATGTAATGAAAGCCTATAAAAGGTTGGTGATACTACATTGTAATGTATCAAGAGTTGAGAGATGAAGTCTCACATTGTCGTGGCTTGGACATTGGTCGGATTTGGCCAAGGGAAGTAATAGATCCATTGTTGGTTGGTTTTCTGTAAGGTTAAATCTCATGTGATTTGTGTGTGCATGTTACTATTTGCATGTTATATCCTAAACCTGGTTAGGCATGTGTACCTCGACATTTAAATTTCACCAATAAAGTCTAGACATAGACCTAGGTGATAGGGGGAGCATACTAGATTCTTGGATACCTTGATTTTGAGGGAGGTTTGAGCGGATTTCGTCATGAGAAACCCCAAGTATAGTTTAAAGGAGAGAATGTTATGGTAAACTTGACTCAGTAAAAGAGTCAAAATTGTTTGGTGAACAATGGTGGTTTCAGGCACATGGTAGTGGTGACCCATGGTATTGATCCCATGGAATACATGCAATGAAGCCTTTAAAATGATGGTGATACTACATTGTAAAGGATCGCTTGGATGGGGCTAAGACATCGGTAGGCTTGATCGGGTTTGGCCAAGGGAAATAATAGGTTGTAGTCTAAACATTCTACTTTTTGGATCTTTTCTGAGATATTATCCATTTAATTTTTCCTGAAATCTGGTGAGAAATTGTTAGATCTGTATATTTGAATGGTCAAGTTTGTATAATCTGAGTGACCTAGAGCCTTTCCAGCACACGAAATCCATTTATGCATTCAGAAATGCAATTTAAATAACATAAAATTGCAATTTGACCCATTATATTGTTTGATTCTAGTGAAAAATACTAAAACATAAAACATTTAGACAATACCTACATCCAATAAGAGTTTTCTGGAATCAATGTTATGTTTGATTTATGCATTGTTATTATGATTTGAGGTATTGGTTTTTCTTTAGCATTTTTCATTTCCTATCAGAAACCTCTTACTATTCATGAATTTAAAATGTAAATATCAACGCTATCTCTTCCTATTCATGGATTTAACATGTAAATAGAAATGTTAAGTGTAGGATTGACTCATGCTGGAAAAGATCAATTGCCATGAGATGAGTCGAAGAGAGTTATAGAGTGTGAAAGGAAAGGAGAGGATTCCAAATTGCACCAATCACTACATGCCCCATGGAGACATAACATCATAAAGGTCAACTTATCAATAGATAGAAAGCGATGAATATGAATCTTTGCTCTGTCACAACATGAGAAAAAATAAGGGGATCACTAGCCACCAACAAAGACACTTATTACAAAACAAGTGATCCATCAAGAAAAGGTAGACTCAATAATTAAAGCATAACTAAATAATTTTCCCAACAAATTTAAGAAGGGATCAACTCCAGACGTAGACAGACAAGAATTGGATTTTTTTTTACTTCAATTAAACTAGGGAGTTCAACTTTATTTTATCTAACGAGATTTCACTGTGCATGATATAGCTCCAAGAGGAAAATGTTTCATGGCAAAGAGGTAAAAAATGAAGTGACGAGGAAGGGAACATGAAGTATGTTGGCTCACGTAATAGATATTATCTTCACGTGAGTCAACGAATGGACACTGCATCAACTGATAGACCGATTACGCAACTGTGGTGTTTTAGTTTGAAGATTCGATTATTCAATCTATATTCTCCATGTTAGGGAAACGTTTTAGGGTAAATGCAGCCATGAATCTTAAACCCTACTTAAAAGTCTTCCATATATATACATGATAACCATCTCTACGTTGAATAGCCAAGAAGGTTTCCTAGAAGTTGTTCAATTATTTAAGCGTGTGGCTCAGTAATGGAGAGATCGGTTGAACTTCAAGAAATCAAAATGGAAGGCCGACAAAAGAAGGAATACCATGCAACTTGTGAGAAAAATAGGCAAACCCCTAGAAAAACAGGTACTCGGGCTATGGTCTACGATCATGTCGACTTCCCTTCACGAAGGCTCACAAGGAGTGCACTCAATATACAGGCAAACAAAACCACTCTATGTTTGTGCCCCTCTCCCAGTTTGATGTAAATTGGATAGTATCAGATTACAAACTATTGGAGTAGGTCTTGAGGATGACCAAAGATTCCAAGCAGAGGCGAGCTTCCTTGTTTGACAGAAGGTGTTTCCCAAGAAAACCCATGAAGGATTTTCAAACCCAGGCTGGGAATTGTAATACAAACCTTTTACAGGGTTCTTTGTTTTGTTTCTTAATGGTGGTATATGGTTTCTTTCGAGGTTATGAAATTATTTGAGGGTATATTTCTTATGGGTAATTTTATTAAGAGAGGAATAAGTTGGGTTTTCGTAATTAAAAAGTGGTTAATAGTTATTCTTCGTGCCATTTTGACCTTCTCATTAAGAATCATATGAGGTTTAGTTTAGTACTTATTAAGATTCCATATTTTTGATACAGCCTTCAGATCTCTTTACTATCTTCTTTTATGTCCAATATGGCATGAAGGATTTTTTTTTTTAATTCCAAACAACTTGAGAAAGTAATGGACGTTCAATTTTAGGATTTCTCTTCCTTTGAAGTTTAGACTAAGATCCAGATCAAACAATATGTATCGGTTAATAGCTTTAAGACTTCATTAGATTCAATTTCAAATTGTTCTTTTAAATCTTTATTAAATTCAATTTCAAATTATTCTTTTAAATCTTACTTATAGAGTGATGTAGGGGTTCAGAGGCATGAATGGTTGCAACAAGGTTCTAATAGCATTTGTGACAGTCCAATCCAGCATGAACATGATGGAAGGGTTCTTACTTTGTCAAGTAAACTTTTTTTCAATCAAGAATGGTCAATCAAGATAGTAATTTTCTAGCCAAATATTTATAGCATGACGAATACCAACAAAGTCTTCCAAACCAACCTTCCAAGTTGTCCCAACAATTATGAAAAATCATACCCTAGGGTTGATTTTCTCCTCAACTAACTAATAGTTTTATGTGATTCCTCTCAAGTTAGTTTTAGGTGATGACAAGGGATTAATCTCAATGAAAACAAGGCACCACTTCCTAAGCTTTCTACTCAACAACCACATTATATCCAACTAAACAACAAAAGAAGGTTGAAAAATCCAATTATATGGTAGAAAGGCCGCATGCTTATTACATCACCATACTCCTATGGGTTATGTTTGGATGAATAGTTCCATTCTTTTTTTCTTGGTACTCCAATAATTCCAATAGTGGAGAGTTCTTTTCTAATCAAGTTCTCGGTTCAATGTTGGGCACTACTAGTCCACCTCATGCTTCCTTTTTCCCACTTAAAGCAATTCAATGTCTCATTTTTTTTACCTTTTCCAAGAACAAAGTTAAAATATCTAGCACAAAGATCCTAAAAGAACTTTTCCTTCCCTCTAATAACCAAAACAAAATTGTTTTTTCCTTCATATTAATAACCACAAAACATCCATTTATTTTTCTTTCACAATACCATAAACAACATTTTCATTTGTAATTAGAAGGCATAGTTAGATGCAACAATTCACCTTTTTAACTCTTCTTATGCCTCATAAAGTTTTAGAACTTGTAGGATAGATTATTTTCATTGAACTATAGTCTTTTTCCCAAGTGTGATTTTCAAGGCTTTAGAACTTCTAACTAGGTATTTCTCATTGAGCAAAGGTCATTTTTTCAAGTGTGATTTCCAACATATTAGTAATATTCATGGAAGCTTCACCTTGTTGAACAATATCTAGTTGCATTCATCCATAATAAAATTGTGAAAAATACAATCAATATAATGCATGTATTGGGGAGAGCAAGGTATGAGGGAATTTATAGGTATTAGGGGATATTAAAAATGGTATCTAGTAAAAATAAGATGTTTCTTATTGGAAAGATGTATTTGGAGAGGGGGTTAAAGAAAATGAGTAAGGTATTTTTCAATATCTAGTGGAATTAAGAGTATTCTTTAATATTCCATGAGTATACATACTATGTCTCAGGTTCACTGAGTGAAGATCCTGTGATATGTCACAGGTTCACTGAATAAAGATCATCTGGTAATATTCATTCAAGTTTCTCCCAACATGTGACCTAGGTTAATGTGAGTCCCCATCATAATGAATATTTACTTCATCATTCTTTAAAACAAATTGATAATTTATCCAAAAATACAAGTCATTACATCACTATATACTAACTACACATAAATAAACATGGATCATAACCATAGATTAATACATTATATCTCCTTCAATAACAAGAGTTATATTATAATCATAAGATGACGCATTAGTTATACCTCTAGTCAAATAGAATAACAAGCTACATATGAATAATATTGATAGCATAAAGTTTTCGTATTGAGATAAGTACATATGTTAAACAAGAGGTTAAGATGTCATAACAATAAAAATAAAATTGCACACAAGAAAAAATAACAAGAATAATTTCCACAAATGGGGTGTTACATTTCACAAGAATTTAATAAACATATTAAAAAAAAGGGTAAATAATATAATCACATTTTTTTTAAATTTGTGGAAAATTACCTTTGATTTAGAGACTTAGGAGTTAGTTAAGGTCAATTTGGTTAATATTCTATTTGATTTGTTTATGTGGGTGGTTTCCTTAAGGTGTTCAACCAAAGATCAAGGCAATTATAATAATATACTCATGTCATTGGTGAGACTTGAACCTAGGTGAAGAGGATAAAAATCATTCCTCCCTACTACCAACTAAACTCAATTGACAATCTTATAATTAGTTACTTTTAAATACTACAAATTATTTATTATGTATAAATATTATATTTGAATATTCCATTTATCCCCTTATAGTCCCATAAAACATAAAAATTCAATCTTTTAATAAAAAACTATTAATAAAATAACTACTCTTAAAGGATATAGGATATATGATTCTAATGGATGGAATTTCAACTTTTGATTTCTTTCATTTCTTGAGTGGGGGCACTGATATCATATTTTCTTTTATTTTTATTTATTTATTTGGAAGTTTTCAATGAGTATCCATACTCAATACTTTGAGCATTGACGTACAGGGAGATAAATAAAAAAATATAAAAAAAGAGTAGTGAATAACACTAACATGTTTTTCCCTCTAAAAGACACAACATACACCTCTTCTCAAAATTTTAGAGGAATATTTCAAGGAATATGTTCAACACCCTTTCCATTTTCCATTGTATGTGGATCAAATATTTCTTACTTCAAGGGAATTTCTTACAACTTGGTGTTATAAAAGGATGGAACTTTGGGTTGATCAACGTCATATTTATGCAAACAATGAATAATGCATTTGGATGTGTTATTTTCGTATTGGGATATGCTAGCTTGTGCTTAAGTGTAGTAATGGTGTCACTTGACACCACCCCTTCTTGGAATAATTAATTATCCAATCTACTTAATTCCCTTATTCTGCAATGTCTTGTCAAAGTTATTGGTTTGAATACCTAGCTTGTTTTCTACAAGTATTTTGAAGTATATCATTTAGATGCATTCCTATTGAGTTGAATATATTTGTTGATTGACTCTCAGTTTTTACTTGTAGACTATATATCAGGATCAAATCTCTAGATAAACATATTATATTCCAAGGTAGAGCCTCTAATCTTAACTATCCATAATTATGGAATATGGGCACAAGATATGGATACCTTCTTGAAAAGTAAGTAGATTTGGTGGTTTACAAAGACCATGATCCTAAATCAAAAGGGTGACCAAAATTTGTTTTCCATCGATGAGAAGAAGAATGAGACTAGAGGAGTCATTACCACTTACATTTTGAGAGATATCTTCTTTCATACAAGTGGGATCAACTATCCCAAGTCTAGAGAAATATAAATACTTTGTTTGATAACACTGAAAAAAATAAACATGTGTATATTGAGAAAGAGTTTATCTCTCTTGGTCCTCTCTCATTTCAAAGAATTGAATACTACTTCATTCAATTCAAGGAGATACAATTGAGGTTCAGTGAATGTGGCACAGACTTCTTGAAGAAATATAGCTACCTTATTGTACTCATCCTCATGAACCTAAAGATACCTTGTGATGTATTATGTTCAACATTTCATGCTAGTTGGGATTTCTGAATACAAGATGGTAATGATTATACATTTGATTCATTATGTGGTTTGATAATTAGGGAATAAGAGGAATTACTTAATGAAGGAAAATCAAAGGTCAAGCAACATGCTCTTTTGCTTAAAAATAGAGGTCAAAAAAATTATAAAGAAATAGGTCAACAAGGTTGATAGAATAGGTTGACTGACTGTACATTGAACCAAATGTAAAGAACAAGCATGATGGGTAGAATTTGACTAAGAATGGTAGAAATAAGAAAACTTTCCACTAGTACAAAAATTTGGGAGAAATAGAGGAGGCTTGTTGGAAGAATACTAGAGATTTGGATGAGAAGATCATGAACCTTGAAGGAAATGTGTTGACTTGATGATTGACCAATGCTCAACACCGACTTAGAGAAGATAAGGTAGATAAATACACATTTTATATTAGTATATCTTAAACCCCACATGCCCACACTTCACAAAGTGAGTGGATAGTTGGCTCTGGTAGTACACATCATATGGATAAAGATGCTTCTCTCTTTTCTTCATGAAGTGAACCTACCAAAAATAAAATGTTTCTAGCATATGGTTATTCACTTAATGTTTTCGTTGGTGGAGATATAGATTCTCAAAATGGTGTGATCATTAATGTGTATCATGTACTTACCATGAGCTCCAATTAATGTCTATATCTCAACTTACCTAGACTAGTAAAAGGTTGGATTTTGGTCCGATCTATTTTTTGTGAAGGATGAAAATCACATTTGGGAATTTAGTTTTGAAGGAATCCTTCATCCCAAGGACAAACTATACAATTTATGTGACCTTCACCAAATATATTCTATATAAACTACACTCATTACTCGAATTGTTTACTAGATATGAATTTGGCATGAACAACTCGAACATCTAAATTTTTAAAGATTAAAATCAATGGTTAAACATAGAATCATTATCATGCTACCTAAAATCATTTCCCTTGATGGAGTTTCTGAAGGATGTGTGCTTATCAATAATCACTAGGATCCTTTTGAAATAGGGAAACATTGGAGAGAAAATTATCAATTAGAACGTTTCCATAGTGATTTGTGTTCCTTGAGAAAATAATCACTAGTAGGTGTAAGATATATTTTAACCTTGATTTTTTTAGGTTCACTTTGGTATATTTATTAAAGAATAAGAGTTGTTTCTTTGAAAAGTTCAAGTAATTTAGGGCACTGACAGAAAAATAATGTGATCAACTTATGAAATGTTTGAGATCAAATAATGGTGGAGAGCATGTGGGTGGAATATTTGAGGATTCCCTATCCCAACATGGTATATGTTGGTAGATATCTATGCCTAGTAGAAACCTCAGTAGAATGGAGTTGTAGAAATAAAAAATCCAACTTTGGTTGAAATGTAATAATGTTACCTTTAGGTAGAAGGTATATTGACTCACTTTTGGAGAGAAACTATTACTATTCAATTTACTTTTGAACCTAACTTTGAATAAAGTTGTTTATGATATGGCCCTTATGAAGAAATGGAGTGGGGGGGACCCTCAACTGAACACCCCAAAATGTTTGGAGCTATTTCATGGGCTCACATTTTACACAACTATAGAAATAAGTTAGATGAAAAGAGTCATGCTTGCATCATGATGGGGTACTATGAAGAGTTGAAATATTATAGATTATTTGTCTGATACAAACAATAGAGATCATTCTTAGAAGAGATGGTGTCTTTGATGAGAATACCTAAGGTAATAATCTATCAAATTCCTCTTCTAGTTATATGAACAATGACCCATTTGAAATTGTGAAATATATTAGATTGATTAAGTAAAATAGTGGAGCATCGATTAGAGAGTCTATTCATCTACCTACATTAACTTGTAGTTGATCATCGACTGCATAATTTATTATCATTTTGTCACCCCTAAGTGATTCTCTAGCGAACTTGTTGATAAAGTAACCTCTTCATTATATAATACTTGTCTACCCCAAAGGATTGCTAAGACAATTGAAGCTACTAGAGCTAATGCAAGAGAAATCAATGTCTCAAGGAAGATTAAAATTTAGAAACAAAGTGGTAGTGTTGCTCTAATGTCACATGTGATGGAGGCATGTGATCTAAATGCACATGCAGATGCACACGGTTAACCTAAATGCAATAATTTATAGCTAAGGAATATCATTCCTTGATGGAGAACGAAACGTCAGATTTAGTTCCTCAGTTGCAAGGAAAGATTGCGGTAAATTTTTTATGCATCTACAAGACAAAGTTCACATATCATGGTGCTATTGAAATATGTAAGGCTTGTTTAGTAGAAAAGGTTTTTTCTCTACAAGAAGGAGTTGACTACACTGAAACCTTTTTATCCTTTGCAAAGCAGAATTATCTTTGGTTGATTCTTTCACTTGCTGCTCATTTTGGATGGGAGGTACATCAAACAGATGACAAAATTGCATTTCTTCATGGATATTTGACCAAATAAATTTACAAGGATCAAACTCCAAGTTTTGGAAAGCATGTTAGTCTAGTTGTGTGTTAACTAAAGAAGTCCTTATATTGTTTGAAACATGCCCATATGGGTTGGTATGAGAAGATTGATCATTTATAATCAATATTGGTTTCAAACCCTATGAGTTCGAACATAGTGTTTATGCATTCCATGTAAACAATGAAATATTAATTGTTTTATTATATGTGAATAATTTAGTCATCACTCAAATAAATGTTGATTTAATGTTGGGTTTGAAGAGGCAATTGGAAAATACATTTGACATGACCAACATTGGCCTCTTACATTTCTTTTTGAACATCCAAACTTTGGAAACAGATGATCGCATATTTATTTTTCAACCCAAATATATAATTTATCATTTGCAAATATTCAATATGTAAGACTATAATCTTGTGCTACACCTTCTCAGTTGAGAGTGAAATTGACCAAAGACACTAATTCTTTGAAAGTTTACATGACCCTCTATTTATGGTTGGTTGGTAGCCTTATTTAATTATCTCAATGAATGCAATATCTCCTTTTCCATTAGTGTGGTTTCTCATTTTATGAAGGATCCATGAGAAATCCACTAGAAGGTTGCAAAGAGAATTTTTTGGTGTATGAAGGGCACTTATTCTTGGTATAAAGTATTCACTAATCAATTAGAACTATTGGTTGGTTCTACTAAATCAAATTGGGGTGAGGATGATGATGATAGGACAGATACATCTACCTACTTGTTCATATTGGTTCACTACCTATGGTCTAGTCATGTAAGAAGTAGAAGGTTGTCTCTATTTCCACCACAAAAGACAAACATCATGATGCACTTATTACTATCACAAAGATATTATGGATTCAATAGTGCTTAGGTGAGATTTCATTTCTAGTCAACACATTGATTATTATATTTAGTGATAATTAGAGTGTGATACAACTTGTGGAGAACCTTATTTCTCACAGTAAGATGAAGCATGTGGACCTTCATGCTCATTATTTGAGATAGTTGGAACAAGATGATGTTTTGAATCTTTTTTATTTTCAAATCGAAAGTCAAGTTGCTAATATAATTATGAATCCTTTACAAGAAGCTAAGTTTGTGAAACTTCCAGCTATGCTTGGCCTTAAGGAGGCTACAATTATGGTGGGTGTGAAAAATTAATTTCACCTCCAGAATCTCTAGAGACTTGTGATGATGGGGGAGTGTTGGAACAACATGTTATGTAGGTTCATCACACCTTTGGATATTCTTGAGATAATCATTCGATGGTTGATTGTTGACTAGGAGAGTCAATTGAGTGGTCAACTATGTATTTGACAGGTTGGTTGGTTTGACTAAAATAACCGACTAGTGGACAAAATAAGGTAGATTTCAAGGAACCTATTAGGAACCCTTGCCATTATATGTGAATTGGATCTTCCTCACTTCAAGACAATTTGTTATATCTTTGTGCTATAAAAGGATGGTTGTATAGACCAATCTAAGATATATGCGTGAACAATGAATTATTCATTTTGATGTTTTCGTTTTATATTGAGCTCTAGCTAACTTGCGCTTAAGTGTTGTAACAGTGTCTCTGAATACCACCTCTTCTTGGAATCATTATCTATTTGATATAACTAATTCCCTAGTTCTCCAATGTCACTATTGACATAAAAGAGCACATTTTAAGTCTTCTTCAATGGGAGCAGGAGTCTTAGTCCCTAACGACAATAGTACAAGGTAAAAAGGTTCAAATGACATTCAATATTGCATACATGTAGTGTCTATTCAAGCACATGTGGCTCATCTCAACCTCCCCTTCATATTCATGGTTCCTCCTCGTCTATTTCATATGGACACCCATGTGGAGTTTGTGTCCTCTCACTCACTTGGAAGATATATTGATCTTGTAGTTTCTCACTTGGTCCAATAGGCTAAACTTCCACTTACCCATTCAATCGACATTGACTATGGAATCTGGAAAACTATCTATCTAGATGGACCACGAGGTGGACACCCTATATTCCAAATAAAACCAATATTTTTTATTTAATTTACATTCTTTATTTCCTATGTTTGCCAAAATAATTTGGACAATAATACTTCTATGAAATTTTACCAATATTGTTTTTAATAATTTTCATGTTTTTAAATTATATAAATTTGTAACATTAAAAGAACTATCAAAATAACCTTAAAACCTATTCTATTTTATAAAATTTTAAGTTACATAACTCAATCATAATTTTTTTTATTTAAAAATCCTATTTGATGAAAAAAGAAGAGAAAATAATGGATGAACTCTTATATAGTAAGATAAGAGTGGAATAAAACTAATATAATCTAGCTCCCACTAACGAATAAACCCTTTTATCAATAATTATAACTAAAATGATAATGTAATCCTACTCTCGGATCGAATACACCTAACCTTTCGAGTGTTTGAATCGTCTCATTAATAGTTTAGTTTTTTCTTGTCACCATCTTTTAGTTTAAAACTGTAGTTTAAATCGCAAACAACCACACATTGCCTTGCAAATATGTGGCAATGTGGGTCTCATCGGTGGTTAAATGTAAAGTATTATTTGTTCATAGGAAAATTGACATTTAAAATTAATATTATTGTAAAAAACAAAAAACAAAAAATACATTATCATGTGTATCAAGCCATTCAACAAAAAAAAGTGTTTTGTTATTTGTTTGAGCATAACAGTTCTACATATTTAACTTACATATTATAAAATTAAATAAATAAAATCATTCCTTAATTATCATAAATTATATGTGTTTTCTAATTATTTATTAAAAAAAATTAAAGTAAATTAATTAAATTAATTCTTTTAATATAATAAAATTAAAGAAAAGAAAATAGTTCCTTAATTACTATAAATTATAACTTTATTTATTATGAAATATTGAATGCAAAGAAATTAAACTAATTCATTTAATATAGAAGGATTTAGTCTATAAGAAAGTTGTAAGTAGATCAGTAGGATCGAATTGTGAAGTACATAATTATTTATTAAAAAAAATTAAAGTAAATTAATTAAAATAATTCTTTTAATATAATAAAATTAAAGAAAAGAAAATAGTTCCTTAATTACTATAAATTATAACTTTATTTATTATGAAATATTGAATGCAAAGAAATTAAACTAATTCTTTTAATATAGAAGGATTTAGTCTATAAGAAAGTTGTAAGTAGATCAGTAGGATCGAATTGTGAAGTACACAATTAATAACTAAAATATTATTTTGTTGAAAAACACTAGTTTATATGAAAAGATAAAAAAAATTGATATATAGGTAATATTCAAACTATTAAATATAAAATATACAAGTAAGATCAAATCGTGAAGTACCCAATTAGTAACTAAAATATTATTGTGCTAAAGAACATTAGTTTATATGAAAAGAGAATGAAATTTGATATATGTACATAATATTCAAACTATTATATAAAGAGAAAAAGTAAGTTATCAGATTTAAAAATAAATAAAATATTTTAGAGATGATATTATAAATAAAAATATCATTACAATGCACATATAAAGACATATAAATACATTAGTAATACTTAAAAATGCATTACAAATATAAATACATTAGTAATACTTAATGTTGGAATTTGGTGATAACGAATTCCTTCAAGAATGGATTTCAGATCCTATTATTTAGCGTTGGTTGTAACTAAATTAAACCAAGGATAGGAGCACATTCAATAGTCAGTTTCTTATGAAGTTACGTATAAATTTCTATAAATTCATGTATGCCCGTAGAGGCAATAGGCAGATGAGCAGAGTGAATCTGTTGTACCCTGCTTGGTGGACGGGCCTGAAGTTGGGAGAACCACGCAAATCTTTGTGTTTTCAAGTATGTCATATGATGTGTTGTTAAATGAATTAATCTGTTGCATATTAGTTTTAGACTTGGTGGCTGAAAGTGTTAACAACTGGTATCAGAGCTCGGGGAGAGCGATTTGACTATGAAGAAGGGAGTTGTTGCGTGAGTGTACAACGTGGATAGACAATTGGTGTGTTTGGACGTACGGACATGTTTGATATCCCTGTTAATAAGTTGTCATCATGGAACAGATTTTTAGTGTAAGGAGCATCGATTTTGCATCAGCGTTGGGCTCTGTACGTGAAGGAAGCGTCGATTTAATCCCACACTTGAAAAATCCACGATTAAAGAAGCCAGCTTTGGGGTCTCATCCACGATTAAAGAAGCCAGCTTTGGGGTCTCTGCAGGAGGAGAGCGTCGACTTAAGTGCACAATTTTCCTCTTCTTTTTTCACGTGTTCTACATCAAATCACGGAGGAGTATCGTTATCCGATCTATCATAGACATTGACCAGTCAATTGCGTTGTCTATGGAGAAACAAAGAGGGCGTATGTGTTTGGTATCTGAAATTATTGCGATCCAGAATGCGTAGAGGGAGTGACGAGGAAGGGAAAGAGCTACGCGGTCCATGTGAGATCGACACGTTCCATTTCTGCTCAGAGGGGCGACAAAGTCGCGGTCTGGTTTCGGTAGAGGGGGCAGTCTAATTTTTTATTAGAAGGCGAGACGACGTGGTCCACTTCTGTATAAATCCACGAAGACCGACGAGACCCTGTGTTGTCGAAAGGAACTTCGATCTATTGAGATGCCAAGAAATGAGAGTGCCAAATTTGAAATCGAGAAGTTCAATGGCAAGAACAGTTTTGAGATCTAGAAGGTCAAGATGCACGATTTGCTCATGCAACAAGGCGCGGTAAAGGTGATTTTGGGAAAATCAAAGAAACCATGACCATTTCAGATGAAGAGTGGGAAGAGATCGATGCAAGAGAACTGAGTGCCATACGTCTTTGTTTGGTCGATGAAGTTTTGTTCAACATTGTTACGGAGAAGACAACAGTCGGCTTATGGATGAAGCTGGAAATCTTGTATATGACAAAATCCTTGACGAACAGGATCTTCCTGAAAAGACAATTGTACAGTTTGTGCATGAAGGAAGGTACGAAAATAGCTGATCATTTAAATACTTTTAATACTCTTTTAGTCCAGTTGACTAGAATGAGAGTCAAATTCGAATCTGAAGACAAGGTGATTACATTATTGTGTTATTTGTCCAAGTCATAGGATCACTTTGTTACCTCCATTAGTTTCAGTTCAACAAAAAGTATTGAGTTTGATGTTATTGTTGGAGCTTTACTTTTTGAGGAAACAATGAAGAAATCCAATTTAGAAACCTCTACATCTAAGGTGATGGTGGTCAAAGGAATACCTAAGGAAAGAGGACATGTTCAAAGGGATTTCTCTCGGTCAAAATCGAAGGGAAAGAAGAGAAAACTTAAGTGTTGGTTTTGTGGAAAATATGGACACCTGAAGAAGGATTGTTGGAAGCAACAACAAGCCTCGAAAAAAGACCCTCCAAAAGAGACGAAGGATGGAAACACAACTGAAACAGGGTCAATAACATGTTCAGGTATGGCTGATGAAGTTTTAACAATTGGTATTGTTTCACGCTCTGATCAACAGTGGTTATTAGATTCGGGTGCTTCAAATCACATGTTTCTTCATAGAAACTGGTTTATTACTTACAAGTTTATAGATGATGGAATTGTTAACATGGAAAATGATATATCATGTAAAATTGTTGGAATTGGTAGCATTCAAATTAAGATGTTTAATGGATCTATTAAGATACTAACTGATGTGAGACATGTACCTGAGCTTAGGAAGAACCTAATCTATTTAGGAGTCTTAGATACTGGAGGATATAAAATTATCGTTCAAGGTGGAGTTATGAAGGTCTACAAACGAATCCTACTGGTTATGAAAGCGAAGAAGGTTGAAAACATGTTTCTATTAGAAGGAAGAACTGAGTCAGATCATGCGACAGTTGTATCCGAGATTGACTGTGATTATTTTCGACTGTGGCATCAACAATTGGGCCATATGTGCGAAAGAGGATTGAAGGTATTATCTAATCGTAAGTTACTTCCTAGTCTAAAGTCTTTAAAGTTAGATTTTTGCAAGCACTGTATTTATGGAAAACAGAATAGGCAGAGATTTAAAATCGAAAGACACACCAATGAGGGAATCCTTGATTATATCCATCCTGATGTTTGGGGACCATCCCCTACTATTTCCTATGGAGGATCATCATACTTTGTTACTTTTATAGATGATTTCTCTAGGAAGGTGTGGATCTATATGTTGAAAAGAAAGGTTGATGTATTTACAATTTTCAAGCAGTTTAGAGATTTAGTGGAAAAGAGCACTGGTAGGTCCATTAAATGTTTAAGAACTGATAATGGTGGTGAATTTACATCAATGGAATTTGAGAACTATTGCAAGGATTTTGGGATTGATAGGCATAAAACTATTGCCTATACTCCTCAACAAAATGGAGTTGTTGAACTCATGAACACGACTCTTCTAGAGAGAGCAAGGAGTATGCTTAGTAACGCCAACTTGCAGTAGGAACTATGGGAATAAGCAGTAACTACATCTTGTTATCTCATGAATCGATCACTATCAACAACAATAGAGTGCAATATTCATGAAGTGGTATGGAAGGTTCACCCTTGTAAATATTCTAATCTTAAATTTTTTAGTTGTGAAGCCTATGCTCTAATTCTGAAACATCAACGTTTTAAATTAAATCCAAAATAAAAAAGGCTTATCTTTGTTGGATACGGTGATGGTAATAAGGGGTACAAGTTGTGGGATCCTACTGTCCACAAGATCACCATTAAAATATATGTAATATTTGATGAATCATCTGTCATCAAATCAGATGTAGATGTTCAAATGAAACAGGTAAAAGTACCGAAATATCAACAGATTCAGTTTGAAACCTGTTCAACTACAGATGAAGGTGAACATGAACAAGTTTCTGAAGATGTTCATGAAGAGGTTCACATAGAGGAAAACATGGATGATGATGACATTCAACAGATTGTGGATGAACCACAAGCTTCCCTAAGGAGGTTTACATGGGTCAGAGTTCCTCCAAGAAGGTATGATGATTTTGTTTCATCAGTTTCTTTAATTACTAATGATGATTTACCTTTGTGCTATCAAGAAGCTGTGGAGGATTCTAATAGTGAAAAATGGAAAGAAACAATGAAGAATGAAATGAATGCTTTGGCGAAGAATGCTACATGGGACTTGGTAGAACTTCCAAGAAATAAGAAAATTGTAGGTTACAAGTGGGTCTACAAGTTGAAGAAGGGTGTTGATGATAAGGTAGAGAGGTACAAAACAAAGTTGGTTGCAAAAGGATATTCTCAGAAACAAGGTATTGACTTTCATGATATTTTTTCACCAGTTGTTAAAATCGTTTCAATTTGTAGTATGTTAGCATTGGTTGCATTACTTGATTTGGAGTTGGAGCAGCTATATGTTAAGACTATTTTATTACATGGAGATTTGGATGAGGATATTTAAATGGAACAACCTCAAGGGTTCATTCAGAAATTTGTTTGCACACTCAAGAAATCATTGTATGGTCTGAGGCAATCGCCGAAACAATGGTACAAGAAATTTGACTCTTTCAGGATGAGCCAGAATTATACAAGGAGTGAGTATGAACATGGTGTCTACTTTAAGAAATTGAATAATGGCATATTCATTATCTTAGTATTGTATGTTGACGATATGCTCTTAGCAAGCAAAAGCATAACTAAAATCAACAGGTTAAAGGCTCAAATGGCTAGGACGTTTGATATGAAAGATCTAGGAGCAACAAAACAGATTTTGGGCATGGAGATATTCAGAGATAGGAGGAATGGTAAGCTTTGGTTGTCACAACAAAAGTATGCCGAGAAAATACTTTTGAGGTTTGGTATGAACAATGTGAAACCAATTTTTGTACCTTTAGCTTCCCATTTTAATCTTTCTTCGAGTTTATGTCCTAGTACAAAAGAAGAAAATGGACATATGTCTCGAATATTGTATGTTGATGCACTAGGAAGTTTAATGTATGCGATGGTTAGTACAAGACCAAACATTTCACATGCAGTTGGGGATATATGGAAAATCCAAGTAAAGAGCAACAGTGAAATGGATGCTTTGGTATCTCAGGGGCACAAGTGATTACTGTATCACCTATAACATGGTCGTGAGTTAGTCTGTGGATATGTCGATTATGATTTTGTAGGTGATTTGGACAGAATGAGGTCAATATGTCTTTACTCTTGCAGGTGGAGCTATTAGTTGGATGTCAAAGCTACAGAGCATTGTTGCTTTATCCAGTACTGAAGCAGAATACACAGTTGCTTCACATGCTTGCAAAAAGGTGGTTTGGTTAAAAGGTTTTTTTGGTGAATTTGGAAGGATGCAGGACAAAGTAAAGCTACTTTGTGATAGTCAAAGTGTTATTCACTTGTCCAAGAATCCATCCTACTACAATAAAACTAAACATATTCCTATTAAGTACCATTTTGTAAGACACGTCATCCATGAAGGTGGAGTTTCTCTTGAAAAAGTTCATACAAAAGAGAACCTTGCAGACATGTTCACAAAACCAGTACTTTTAGAGAAGCAATGCTAGTGCCTGGCTTCTCTTGGCTTGCAGAAAAGGTGATGAACAAAATAAGGAGCAAGGTATCAGGTTAATTGTTGTCAAGGTGGAGATTGTTGGAATTTGGTGACAAAGAATTCCTCCAAGAATGGATTTTTGGTTGTAGCTAAATTAGACATAGGATAGGAGTGCATTCAATAGTCAATTTCTTATGAAGCTGTGTATAAATTTCTATAAATTCATGTATGAACGTAGAGGCAATAGGCAAATGAGTAGAGTGAGCTGTAACTCTCCATATTATGAACAATAAGAAAAACGGATACCATGCTTGGTGAACCTTAGCCCGAAGTTGAACAAACCATGTGTATGCCATATGATTTGTTGTTAAATGAATTAATCCCCTGCATATTAGTTTTAGACTTGGTGGCTGACACTGTTAACACTTAAAACTGCATTGACTTAAAACTGCATTTTCATGTTATAAATACATTAGCAATACTTAAAGCTGCATTTTCATGTTTGGCATAAATTTACTGCATTTTCATAATGCATGTTATAAATACATTAACTGTATTTTCATGTTTGAAATAATTTTTGAATTCTATTAAATGCAGTGAAATTATAACCAACTTAAAATCATATTAAATGTGAATTGTTTTTATTAAATTGAACTGCATTATAACCAGCTAAATATATATTAAATTACAAAATATTTAATCTATTTTAATATAGGGAAAGTTGATATATATCAATGCTGATATGGTACTAAGTTGATATAGATCAATAGTAATATGCTACTAGTTCAAAAAGAATACATAACACATCATAATTCAAGGTGCAGAATCCTAAGGGAAGGGAGACATTTGGACAGCCCAGGTCTATGAACCCAGTCATAAACTAAATTGGAGAAAGGAAATTTAAAACATCTTATTGCTTTTCCACATAAACTGCGAAGATTATTGTTTTCTTCTATAGCCAAATTGAAAACAAAAAAAAAACTAGAGTGTTAGCTTGACGTACAGAGATACTCCATGCGAATAAGCAGACTTGGTCAAACGACGCTGAATCAAACCGGCTGCCATTGCTGCTTCAACTGTGCCTCTGTGAATTCTTTATTTCCATTAACCTCTCATGCCAAATTCCTTGCTCGAATGAGTATTGCAATATTATTGTCCATTTTTCATTTTAAGTTTCTGGGTTTTACTGAACATAAAAGTCGAGACTGAAGATGGGTAATACAGTGTATACACTTTTAGCTATAACGATTTCTGATAAGTGCTGTGCACCTGTAGCAACCCGTGCAACCCTACGGTATATTCTATGGCAAAAGGAACAAAATATTCCGAATAAACCATATAGAAAACATTATGGCTTGGGAGTGAAAAAGCTTTGGATTTAACTCTTGCATCATATAACTCCAAAACATTAAACAACTAGAACGGGTTTCAATAACTGTTGCATCATATAACTCCAAAACATTAAACAACAGCTATTTATTTTTGCTATTAAATAAAATTCTGGGAATTTAAAGCAGATTTGTGGATTATGTCATCTCTTTTCTTCTTTTCTAATTATGAAACAGCTATTTATTTTTGCTATTAAATAAAATTCTGGGAATTTAAAGCAGATTTGTGGATTATGTCATCTCTTTTCTTCTTTTCTAATTATGAAATCGGAAGAGCAGTTTCTAATATAAAAAAGTTTAGCTTGTTCTAATTGTTTTTTTTTTTTAATATTTGCTTAAAATTTGATAAAAAGTTATTGAATTTATAGATTGGAGTGGTTATTTCTGTACAATCAAATTATCTTAAACTTTGTACTAAACTTTTTCAGCAAGTTGAATTCATTTTAAACAACAATTTGATTTCATCAAAATTTATATCTCCAAAAACCTATAACACTTAGACCACAGTTGGCCGCTAAGCTAAAATAAATTTGTTCACGACAAAAAAAAA
>ML804118.1:18128-32214 GCA_009831015.1 Picea engelmannii
GACAAGATCCAAATTTGAAACCCATTCAGAATACTTGACTGGAAAAATGATTCCAGCCTTCAAGATTTTTTCAAACTCCCTTCGAATAGTTTCTCCCAGTGCAGGGTTGATAGGTCCTTGTTTTTGCGTAACTGGTTTTATGCCTTCCTTGAGGGGGGTGGGATGTTGTATAAGACCAGGATAAAAACCACGAAGATCCTCATAAGACCAAGTAAAAACATCTTGAAATTCACCAATTAACTTAGAAACTTCATTTTCTTTTCATCAAAACATTGAGCATCTATTTTAACATTATTTGGAGACTTGGGTGTCCCAATGTTCAAGGAGATGGTTTCACCCTTTTCAACTCCTCTTCTTTATGTTTCTCTTTATTTCCTACATCACTCGATGAAAACAAACTCTTTAGAGGATTCAATCCTTTAGGAATCTTGTTATCTTCTATTGATATAATTTCCTTGGGATTATAAGATTCATTTTGAATGAAAGCACAGATGCTCTCATCGCTAGGGAAGACTTTCCAAGATTCTATATTGTAAGGGATATGTGGATGATATAGAGATGGAAAAGTACAATCAGGTCTATGTGGTAGAAGTTTCGATTAGGGGAGGCTGCAAAAACATCTAACCGATCAACCATTGAGTTCAATTCCCTCTTAACATGAGTGATGTTAAAAGATAATAGGTTCAAGATAAGTGCCTAGACAGTTTGGGTATATCATTTCATCAACTTGTTGCTATGAGAGTATATCTTACGTACAAGGTTCACAACAAGCTCAGAATCTCCAAAAACTGAAAGGTGACCACAACCAAGATTATAGGCATTCAAAATGCCTAATAATAACACTTTGAATTCAGTGACATTATTCGTGCAAGCAAACTCCAACCTGTAAGAAAAGTTATGAATTTTCCCCACAGGAGAGTACAAGATTATGCCAGCTCTGTTACCTTCACTAGAGAACTAACCATCAAAGTGCATGTGCCACATACCATCATCCAAATCAATTTGTTCCAATGGAATGTTATCTTCCTCAACAAATATGGAATACACCCCTAGGTCCTCTTCGATATAGTTCACATTAGGTTGTGGGACACTTTCTATGTAAGGTGAAATACTTCCCTCTCTAAGGACTATAATGTTTTTACCATTTCGAGGAACGGATAAGTGTGTCCCATCGAGTGAGAGGTATCCACCCGTCAAAGATTGCCAATCTCTTCCCAAGATGATTGAGTAATTTCTCACTAGCATGTCAATTACCTGAATGCTAAGGGTTGTCCTTATTTCAGGGTGTCCACACAAAACTAAGGTCATATATTTAATCTCACATGTGGTCATTTGTTGTAGACTATTATAAGAAAGCATGCTCTTGGCGTTTTCATTTGTACAAGACAAGCCTAGATCTTCCATAATAATCTTTGACATCACACTTGGGCCCGAACCACCATCAATGAGGAAACAATGGGCAATTTTATCCATAATCTTTACATAAATATAAAAATAGGGTTTTTTTTACAGGGTATCTAAAGTTATGTACACCTGCTTTATTTATAGACGAATCCTCTTCATTTACCTATTCAAAGAGGTTGGATACAACGAAAGATTTTCCTTCCATGGATTTTTTTAGATGCCTCTGTTGCTCAGGGATGACAACCATGTCTAGAAGGGTTGCAACTGCTTTGAACTTGGCCAACTGATTCATAATATTGTATTTGGAAAAGGGGAGAGGGGAGGTTGTTCCTTAATTGTCAAGAACCTTAGGAACCTGAATTGTAGTAGCTGGTGATGATGAGATTGGGATAGAAGAATTGCGGGGAGGATCATATTTTCCTTTGGGAGCGTAGAATTTGTTCCTAGTATTGATAATCATGACATCTTCTGGCTCTACAAAATCTAGGACATTGATGGTAGTTTTTGGTCTTTTACCAAAGATCTTATCTCTGGCACTCTTCCTTACCTCACATGTGGATTCCTCGTGGTGTTCCTCACAAAAGTTACACCAACTTCGAGGCATGATAGCTTTAGGCTGAAAATTGTTTTCAATTGGATTTATAAAGGGGGGTGTAGAAGAGGATAAAGCTCCAGGGGTGAGAGAGGAGACATTTCCCTTTTTCTCATACTCTATCATATAATTATTCATATCTTTCACTAGCCGTAAGAGGGCAGACATGTCTGTTTGTTTAACCGATTCTTGCTGAGGAAGATCTGTTCTCTCAAGCTATTCTTCATACTCTAAACAAGTATGCAAAGTGGAACCAAGATTATCAATGGATTTTTCCTCAAGCCTATGATGATATGGGGAAGGTAATACATTTTAGTAATGCATGAAAGCAGCTTGGTTATGAGGTCAAATGAGTTCATGGATTTGATTGTATAACTTAGTGAAACACAAGTTGAATGACTTGATGGTCTCACCATTCTTATAAGCGATGTTATTGTACTCCCGTAATTGTTGAGTTGGTCTTTTAGATTGCCCATAGGTGGACTTGAACCAATAAACTAACTCCTCCAAGGTAGACAAAATATTAGGAGGGAGGTCAAATAATTCGGCCACGACATTTCCTTCCAAGGAATTGATGAATAAGTGCATGAAAGTATCGTTGTCATTGTCTCCTATGTTGTGACAAGCATTAGAAAATTCCACCAGGTGTTCATTTTTAGTGACAGTGTTATTCCCCGAAAACCTAGGAAGATGCTCTTTGAATTTAGGAAGTGGATGTGTAGTAGGTTCTAGGTTAAGAGGAGAGGAAACATGCCATGGTGTGGTTGTGGCGTCTTCTTTAAACTGAAAAAACCGATACTTTTTAATGAATTAGGTGGGATTTGTGGTAGATTGGACAAGGATATGGTGGCTATATAAGCTACCAATCACCGATGAAGATGAATATTGAGAGGAGGAAGCACTTCCAGTGCCACCAGAGCCACCACTAGATGCTATCTTGTGGATGATAGATGAGGGAGAGAAAGACAAACTAGATGACTCAGACAAGGTTCTCCTTAGAGAACTTTGTTGGGGTGATAACACAACACTCCTTCTTCCTATTTCAGCAAGAGGATTAATTTCAGGTGATAAGCCTCTTCTTCTCCTAGAAACATGAGAGTCCAAGGACATGAAAGGAAGGCCAAAGATGAAGGAACACGAAGGTTACTACTGATTTCTAGGTTGTCTATGTCTAGATTCCCAATGTTCTTGGGCACCAATATCTCGTTCAATTGTTTCCCATGAATGATTAAGCTCAACTCGAGTATTGACAATGTCTAAAATGGTGTTAAAAAAATTCAAAGCAATGCTGGTATGATCTTGAAGACCGGGCTCAATATTGGGTTTCCTTGCAACAGGTACAATCATTAATAAATAAAACAGTCAAAGAATCAATAAAAAAAAAATAGATGTTCTCAATGATAATCAAACATTAAAATTAACCAGAGAGATATTGAAGATCTCCCCAGTATGGTCGCCAAATAAATGTTGAGGAAAATATATGAAATGATCTTACTCAAGCATTTTTAGATCTTACTTGTCTAAAGAAAGATAGACGGGAATATCACCCTATGTTTATAGCCATCAAAATGTTATCCTAATTCACAGGTATTGTTTAGAAGTGGTTAGGTTGTTTTTTTTATAAATAAAAGCTTGCTAAAAAAATCATTATTTATGTAATTTTCTGAACATAACACATGCTGAAATAAATATAGAGACATAAGTAAGGACACCAAGTCAATAATCAAAACAGATGAGACATAAAGTAATCCTTTATTTCATTCCAATTCATCAAATAATCATTCTCTTTACAAAATTTCCTGAGGAAGTTTTGGACCAAAGTCAAACTTAGACATCCTCGATGAAACATAAAAAAGGACTTCTGAAAGAAAGTAAAAAACTGAACTTTAAAAGATGGATCGGCTTGCCACAGATTGCTTCCCACTCGACTTTGCATAATATCCTTTGTCATTCATGAAAACTAATTCACAAACAAACAAGTCTACACAGACTATCAAAGATAGATCAACACCTCTGAAAAAAAAGTGTCTGAATGATGTAATTCAACCCTAAATCTTGTTGTCTACAATAAGACCCTGCTATCATAAAAAATAATTAGGCTTCTAATGAATTAAAAAATGAATGAAAACTAAATTATCTCAACAAAACTCAAAGAACAAACCTTAGTATGCTTCTCCTTCTATTCTCCTCTCGTTCCTCCCTTTCCTTTTACCTTTAAGCAATTTAGAATTGGTTGAAGTAGTTTAGGGGGAAAAGTAATAAATCATAATAAAGGTTTTTAAATAAATAATAACTAGTAGGTGGGACCCCTTGTGACTCTCTTTAGATTTTAACAATCATAACACAACTAGTTAATAAAAAAAAACATCCCTCCTTGTGACTCCCATCATCACATTCATATTTGACAATTTATCTCAATGATAATTGAAATTACTTCCAAAAATATATTACCCATATATATAAAACAAAGTGTATTGTCCAAAATTTCAACAGTCAATTGTTCTCAACAATTAATAAAAAAAACTTAAAATACATATTTTCCACTCTGGGAGGAAATCATTTCCTTGTTTCTCCTGTCACCTTTTGATCTCTCTAAATTTTCCTTACATTGTGTGGAGTCTTTAGGCCTAATCTCACTGATCACACGAGAGAAATCATCTCTCAAATGCATGTGGGAGGACAGATTTATCAGAGTCGTTTGAGGGTGAGGGGGCAACAATGGTTTTTCATTTGTCAGGGGCACGGCGGGCCTCAATTTTCAACCTTTTGCTTGCATGGGAAGAATGAACTGGTGAGTGGATAGGGAAGCTTGGACAATTTTGTTGATAGGTGGGGGAGCAGGTAAAGACAATTTATGCCATCCATGATGTTGGGATACTGTTAGGTGGAAAATCTCTTGACATCCATCATTTTCAGGAACTTCAGCCTATAGTGAGACATGAGGAGGCACGGGGATACCAGGTCCCTATGGGGCTTGAAAGGGAGGCCTTTCAGGCCTAGGTTGGACCACTCCTTTCCCAATCAAATTAAAAAACAAAACTTGAAATAGCTGGCCTAACTCTTGCGAGTCTGCATCAAAGTGTATAGAGAATCTTGGCCTTCTAGGGCCCCTGTTCCAATTAGCTCTTCCTCGGTTACCTCTGCCATGGCTACCTCTACTGAAAAAGATCATTCATGTATGAAAAATTGATTAGCAAATAGTTCTTTAACAACCATACATGATAACTCTTTTAAATATGAAATAGAATTTGGCTCAATAACATATCAAACTCATGCAATCCAACCCATACAAATTGTTTAATAGTTTTCAATGAGCAGGGGGTGAACAAAGGTTCTGGGATATGCGAGGGGTTGTATTGAGTGAAAAATGTTAAAATGAGGGGGGGGGGGATTTCATGATTACTGCTCACAGACAACAAACAATCAATTGTAACGTAAACCAAAATATTATATCATTGCAATCCGTCCTTGTGATCCTTAAATTGTCATAATACAAAACTTATCTTAACCATAATTAAATTTTAGGAACAAGGAGTGGATAGTGAATAAGGGAAGGCGAGGGGAATTGTAATTAGTGAAAAGTGAAATAATGGTAGGGGAAAATAGCATATATTGTTCGAAAAATCAATTAATTAATCCATAAAAATAGTTATGTATTCAATACAACTATTCTAGCATCAATTAAACAATTACTATGTCAAATTAAACAATATTGTGTGTTAAAACTTGTTCACTGTCCACATTCAATTTCCTTAAAATCTTCAATTAACACAGAATAATCATACTCAGAATCCTCATGAATTCACCCATCTTGTTAAAATACTTTTGTTTCTTTTTCATTTACTTCCCTTTCATATTCAAAACAAAATCCAAGGAACACATAGTCATTTGTTTCAACTCTGTTCAACATAAAAACATCACCACTTCCCATAATTTAATTCCTCAAATCAAACACAGACACAAGCTCTTTTAAAACATGCTCGATTCCATTCCTTTAACCAAGTTAACTATTAAATTGAAATGAAACCATACTACTAAAAATCTCGTGCTCATCTATGATGGTGCAATAAAACGATATGATGCACAATATCCATAAATCATACACAATAGACAGTCAAGCCACAACTATCAATACTTCAAATTGCAATAATCTCGATCGGGAAATTTAAACACACAGTAACAACAACCATCACTTCAATTTATCCCATGTTGTAGGAAACACACATACCAACGCATAACACAAAGAATTATTTCTGTGACTGTGCATATCCAATTACTCCCAATCAAACCATAAAACAATGTTGAGTTACCAATACAACTGTTACAACAAAAGGAGGTAGCGATTGTATGCCCATTATCATTCCCTTTTAAAACTTATCTAATCAATCAATTAAACCATGTTGGGTTATCAATTCAACTGTCATAATAAAAGAATGGAACGACTATATACCAATTATCATTTTCAATTACAACTGTGTAATAAAACTGATCAAACAGAGATGAGCCAATAATCAAAGCCAATGTCAACGTTACTCATCCAACTCATGACAGTCAACAAGATACCCGATAGGGTGTAACTGGTTCAATTTATCAAAATTAGGCTCTGTAAATAATGACAAAAATAGTGGAACCAACACAGGGAGACTGGAGGTCGACCTTATCAACAGTAGGTGAGAAACCTTCGAGACAAACACGGTGGACACACAAGCCACATAACCTTTAGCTTGCAATACAGGTGACAGTTCACACCAAGTAGGGTAGACCACGATGCAGAAGAACACAGGTTTCTTACTGGCCAGTAACTAACACCAAGAACACGCAGGGGCATAAACCTCATGTTTTTCCGCAATAGTCGAATAATGCTGATAAACATGCAGAGCTCAGGTAATACCAACCAACCCCAAAGCAAGCTTCTTGGCATAATAGCCACCCATAACCGACTCTACGGATACCAATAACATAAAATGAGCCCACAACTAGGTGGAATAGGATATGTTGTGACCAAAAGGTGGTTCAAATCGTACACAGTAACCCCATAGCAACAAATACAACTGGGTGTGGTTACAATGATTGTGAGGAGACGACCAACAAGGCCAATCATAATGAAACCATCCAACAAAAACCCATAAAGACAATAGAGAGCCATCGTGGCTTACACCACACAAAAAAACCAATGAAATCATGAGTTCATCCATAAAATTTTCCATTTGCAACGAATAAAACACACAGTCATTCTAGAGAAAACACCACGAGTTTACACATTTTCTAGCCTCAAGAAATCACAGAACAATACATCACCGAGCCAACGTTCATTTCATATACAGAGAAGGTTCATGGATGGGCGAAAAAAACATACCTCTAACTAAAGGGCCTTAAAAATGCGAGTTGGGTCGAGTAGTTCCCTCCACGCCTGAATCTCGGAGCTTAACCATAGAAAAAATCAAATGAACAATAACCAAGCTAGGGTGACGACCAGTGGGAAAGGTATGGAGTGACGGGCCTTTACTGCACGTCACTTCCATCCTCCCTTCATTCAATTACGTAGTACATGAGAACCACCCAAACCATTAATCCATGCCATTAATCCACGCATCGAAACTTGCATATATTGCTTTCCAATTGCACCACCCGATCCATACTAACCATTTCCCAAAATCCATACTATAACATATATCACATGCATCTCATATAACTCAATAAAATCGCATATCCACTAACATTGCTAGTTAGGACTAACATCAATTTCTTTAATTTCAAATGCATATAGTATAGCATAGCTTAGCATAGTTTAGCTCCTTCTTCTTGGATTTTTTTTTCCATATTGCTCTTGTCTCTTGTTATAACTAACATATGTCTTGTACATGTGTAACATGTAATAAATCATGGCACCAATAACAATGTAATAAAAATGAACATAATCCATTCATACATGGAATTTATAGTTTAGAGCAACATAACCAACACATGAAATCCATTATCCATCTACCATTATGATGTAAACAAAACCAATAATTCATCATCAATCATGTAGAAACCTTTAAGTAGTGTCGAACAACATAATAAATGTGCAATAAGAACCTTATTTGATCCTCCAATCTACAAGGGGGTCCCACCTACTAGTATTATATATCATTAACTTAGTTTAAATAATAGGCTTTAGCAATACTTTGCGGGCAAAATCCTCATTGCGATTTTTATCGTCAACAGGTACCACCATAGTATTTTGTCCAATATTATCCTTAACTTCTTTGTACCAGTCACAGTCTATCTGTAATGTTAGAATATTTTTCTCAAAGATTCATCTTGAGAGATATTATCGAGAATATTAGTGGTCTCCAACTCAAGGGATCTGCTACTCTGTTCATCATTCCTTTAATGTAAGTAATCTCAAAGTCATATTCACTAAGTAGTTTTGACCAGTGCCTCTGTTACGTGTTTAAGTCACTCTATGTAAATATATGTTGCAATCCAGAGTGTTCTGTCTTTAATTCAAATTTTCTTCCAATCAGACAATGTCTCCATACTCTCAAGGAATATATAATTGCTAATAACTCCAAGTGGTGTTGCATAGTTTTCCTCATGCCTTCTCAATTTCCTTGAAATGTAAGCGATCACTCGATCGTATTGCATCAAAACGTTGCCTAAAACTTCCTTGGATGTGAATGTGCATACCAAGAATTATTTTTCCATATCGAGGAAGTTCAATATCATTGTTGTCATTAACAAGTCTTTGAGATTTTGAAATGCTTCCCTGCATTTATCAGTCCATACGAACTTTTTGTTTTTCTTCTACAATTTTGTGATTGGATTTGCTATATTAAAAAAACCTTCGATGAACCGTTAATAATATCCTGATAAATCCATAAAGCTACGTACTTTTTGTATGTTTTTCAGTACTGGCCATTCCATAATAGACTCTAATTTCACTGGATCCACGATGATACCTTCACCAGATATGATATGCCCCAAGTAATTAATCTTTGATTAGTAAAGATAACATTTTGATAGCTTCCCATACAATTTGTTTTCTCTTAGACATTGTAGAACCAATATAAGGTGTTCATCATGCTCTTCTTTCGTCTAAGAATAAATCGATATGTCATCAATAAATACTTGAAAAAACTTGTCCAAGTTTTCACAGAACACCCTATTCATCAAACTCATGAATACCCCCGGGGTGTTCGTCAAACCGAATGGTAAAAATGTAAACTCATAGTGTTCGAATATCATCTTAAATGAGGTCTTAGGGATATATTCCTCCTTAATCCATAATTGATGATATCTCGATCTCAAGTCAATCTTAGAAAATATCATTGCTCCCTTCATCTGATCAAATAAATCATCTATTTTTGGCAATGGATATTGGTTCTTGGTCATCGGTTTGTTCAATTGACGATAGTCAATACAAATCCTCCATGGTCCATCCTTCTTTCTCATGAAAATAACTAGTGCACCTCACAATGATACGCTTGCATGTATAAGTCTCAAATACAAAAACTCCTTCAATTGCATTTTCAACTCCTGGAATTCCAATGTCGACATCTAGTAGGGATTTCTTGCAATAGGTTCAGTTCCAGGTTTCAGATCTATTGTAAACTCTAATTCTCTTACCAGTGGTAAAGCTGGTAATTCCTCCGGAAATACGTCTGCAAAATCTGATACTACAGGAAGTTTTTCTAATCCTTTTGCCTCACCCTTTTCATTTAGCGCTAATATTGCATATAACTTGCATCCCTTGCACATAATCTTATGTATTTTTAGAGAAGAAATAAACCTCAAGGACACTCCCTGGTTTCTTCCTGCAATGACTCTACTATTTTCCAAATCATCCGTCAAAATTAATTGTTTCGTCTTACACTTAAGTATTGCATCATGGGATTCTAACCAGTGCATACCAATCACATTGTCATAAGATCCTAAGATCGTGACATACAGATTTACCTTCATTACAAAATCACCCAAGTTAATGCTACAATTGATAACCTTCCCTCCAACTTTGTTTTTGGCTCCCAATGCCATTTCTACGTATATAAACTCATCCTGCTCGACTCCCTTTAAATTAATTCTCTTTAGTGTTGCAGTAGAAATAAAGCTCTCTGTAGTACCTGAATCTATTAAAATGTTAAAATTTTGGTCGATGATCATACCTGACGTCTCGAGCACAGTGGACCGGTGCTTGTCCTGGTGATTATTCAAGGATACATGTATCTTATGGGAATTTCCAAAATCTTCAACTGTAGTGGGTCCAAAAGATCCGTTCGCTATGGCCTTGTCAATGTGACAATATCATTGGTAATGTGGATCTCCACATGTCCAACATCCACTCTTCGGTCTAGTGCTCTTGGTCCCCGAAGTAGAATTTGTTGGCCTAACACTCTGTGATCCTCATCTGTTATGCTGAACAGGCCTAAACTAATGTTGTTGTTGTGGATAACGTTGTTGATGTTGCTACTGTGGTGCTCTGTAAGGATTCTTCTACTGAGGATTTTTTCATCTCGGTGTTAAGAACATAGGTCCTTTGGACTTATCTCGATGACCAAAAGTCTGTCATGATGGTTCCTAATGCTGTTGCGCTCTCGATGTTGTCTTCCCAATCGATCTAGAAGGAGTCCTACCCTGACCCCCACTATTCAAATCTTCCTCATCTATGAGGGCCTTCTAAACTAAATTGTGCAACATTTGAGGCATTATGATCCTCACCTTCGCATGAATGTTGAAGTTAGTGCCAAACAAAAACTTGTTGAACTTTAACTTCTTTATGTTCAGATGTGGAGCATACCTCAGTAGCTCCATGAACCTATCCTCATACTCTAGTACCATATAACTACCCTGTCATAAGGCGTTGAACTCATTAAGTTGTTGTTGAATGAATTCATCAGAAAATTACCTGAACCTCTCTTGGAATCGTTCCTTGAACAATTCCCTTGACACTTATTCCACGACCATTTTTAGTTGATGTAGGAGTGTCTTCCACCAAAGTAGAGCACTCCATTTCAGTTGAAATACCGCCATGCAGACTTTCATGTTGGAGGTGTAATCACGAAGTGCGAAGCACATCAACATGTTCTCCAACCATGCCTCAGTGTAAGCTGTTCGTGGCACCCCAAAACTCGGGAAATTTCACCTTCTCGAGTTCTCTATGTATACTACTAAAACCAGCTGGCACGCACTATGAATCCTCATTGGGCACAAACTCTCTGCCCTCATCTCGATCCAAGCGATTGATCAACTTCTCTGACATCCTCTAGAGGGATCTCATCATACTTACCACATATCCCATAGAAACCTTCTCCTTCTTAGTAGTCTGCTCATCTCCCTGAGGCTTTGAACCCTATGGTATGGATACTATCAGAGGAGGCACACCTCTTCCTCCCGCACCATGATGTCTACTTACACTGCATCCTCTAACCATGATTACCTACATGGAAAATTTCAAAATTAATTAGTGATACATATTTAATCATTTAATTTAACATAGTGGAAGGCTTAATAAGTCCCTTGTTGTGGCTGAACCCGCTCTGATACCATATGTAAAAAACTCTTCGTTATGTGACAGAAATGTAAGTTACTGCAATAGGTAAATTTTTTTTTGTTTGAAATGTTTGGAACAATAATTAATCACAATTTTATAAGCAAATCAAAGGTAAACAAGGGTAATAGAAAGTAGACAATCTAATTTATCTTCATCATTATTCATTTACAATAATCGATTACATCATAACGTCGGGTATCAATTTCTAGATTAAACATGAGTTTATCATTATCTTCACTTCTCATAAAAATATCAACAACGGTTTACCCGCCAAATCTACGTTCACGGTTAGGACCTTCAAGACACATAATTGACTCTCAAGTCCAAGATTCATCTGATTTATTTTGACCATTTATGGTCTCAGGAATGGCAACTGTTCTGAGGAGAAAGAAGATATCTAATCCCCAAAATCCTAGTTTAATTTTTTTTTGGGTCTACTAATAAGATTATTAAACAAGTTTTAAATTCACAAAAATATGCATCAATTATAAGTATCTAAATTTGAGAGATTAAATACATCATCAAACTAGTAAAACATTTCATGAATACAAGGATCAATATACAACTAAGGATAATCACAATAGATCTAAGAAGGATTTCTTAATTGGACAACATCATCTATACCTTAGTAGATGAAAGTGAGAGCTTTACATGACTTGTCTAGATTCGCAAGTAGTATTCAACATTAATCGATCTTAAAGATTCTATAATGACATTCATTAAAATTTTATAGCTACAATCGATGATAATTTATTTATACCCTTCATTTTACAATTATTAGCTAATGTATAACAGGTGCTTTATGATATTGACCAAAAGTGTCATGTATCTCCCTATATGTATACATATAGCATATAATAAAACTTTGAATATAGTAAGTGTATTTGTGCATATATATAATTTACTTTGTGTGTGTATATATATATATACAATTCAATGACTAATGTATTAAATTTCAGACGTTGATCATAATACATTCTCTAATTATAATTTTCATCTAACAAGATTCACCCAAATACTCAGCACTCAAAATGTCCTTAGCTTAATGAAGGTTGAAAATTTCTTGGCTTATCTGGAATAATCCTGCAATTTTATAAATTATGAGAGACTTCCCTTACTTTAATGTTTCAGACTCAAAGCATGTTGCAGTGATCACAATTATAAGACACCATAGTTATATATGGATAAGGTATATACATCTAACTGTTGGTGAAATATCTAGAAATTGTTATATACACAGTTGGTAATTACATATAACTATAATTTAAAATTTGATATCGAAATATTAAATCTCTATTCTTGTACCAAAAGTAATTCAAGGCTATCACCCTCTAAGTGCGGTAACAATTGCAAACACAATAATTCCATTTCTTTTGGAAGGTACGACAACCCACTGTCTTCCTTGCAATGGCTGAAGTAATAACGTAATTTACTTAATCTCAAGATCTACATTAGAACTGAATTCTCTCCAGAAGTTAGGTAAGTGACTCACTATTTATGATCATAATAAAATCTTGTAATAAGAGTATTGTAAGAACTGTCTACAGATGTGTAGTGAAACTAAGATTAGTTCTTAATTGTTATGTCTACGATATTTTCGACGGTATTCAAATGACATGTAGTTAATTTAGGTCATTGAATACAACTTATCTAGTCAAGGAGGTGAGTCGACTAAACTTTGAGCTATCCCCTGTGGATACAACGGTTCTAGAGAAAGGAAAATGATCGCCAAGAATGGGAATTCATGGACTTCAATATCTATAACAATTTTTATTACTTATTAAGGGATCTTTCCACAGAAGCATAATGATATAACAACTCAGGTATTAGAGAAGGTGAGAATGTGATATGGTAACAAACTAAGAACAAGTCGTCATCCTTTAAATATCATACATAGAGAAAAAGGGACTATGCAACATATCCAGAGAATTTAGATTGAACAACGGATACCCTTTGTCCATGACTAAGGTCCATATTACAATTAAGGAGTGTAATTATAACACAGACATTAACACTCTCAAAATCACTTAAGATTTTTCTGACTACAAGGAAGGTAAAAATCGTATCATTATCTGTCATTTCTTTAAGCGAATAAGGTAGTACAACACAGTCAAACTAAAACTATACAACACCATGTCTATACCACAATCAATATGTACATATTAGAATCCAATCTTTGTGAGATTGGAATTCGGTCACTAAGGAAAGAAAACTTATCAATTGATGCCTCTATCTATCGATCCTTCCTTACTTAAGAGGTTGCACAACTTTATTTCAAGGTGAAAGGCCTGATACACTGACTAATGAGTAGGAATCCAATAATCAATACTCAATTCCATCTGACTACACTAACCTACTAAAGACTATAGTTATCCAGACAATGGATCTATCCATCGCCCATCAAAATTTAAGTAACGACCATCTTGTTCATGAACAATCCGTATCAACGGATGAGTATTATACATTATGGTAATTTCTTGGGTTGATTCTCAATTCCTTCCATTTAATATTTTTTTCTCAAATTAATTGAGGTTTATTTATTTCATTCTTGCACACAA
>ML804118.1:55700-72420 GCA_009831015.1 Picea engelmannii
CCATTATCCATCAAACAAACTTGGGCCCATTACCCAAACCTCGGTTCTCCAACTTCTCATGGCCATAACTCTCTAGTCGTGAGGAGTTATGTGACGTTCCACTTACCACCAGAAATGGCATGACAAGCACTATCCATCTAGGATATTTTCACTGAAAAATTCAACGACCTTCATATCATTATTCCACAAATAAGCATGGGTTCTCTAACCATACTTCTAGGATAACTCAATCCTCAAAGCATCTTCCCATGAGGGATTTCACCATAAGGGGACCACTTTGGAGTTCATCCATTTCTACTTATTAACAACCATGAAAAGACAATAATGAGTCATCTTTATATCAAACAAACTTGGTTTCATTACCCAAACCTTTTTTCTACCGGGATTTCTTCAAGGGTTGACATCAATGATAACCAACCTTAATCAACATGAAAGTGATCCGATTATGGTGTATTATGATTTCATTCGATTATGGGTTATATATGATGATGGCGATGATGTATTTTGAATTATTGTTATTTTGATGTGTATGCATTGGCAGATACTATTGATGAGTTTTCCTGAGTGTGTCAGACACATGAAAGGTTATGGATGCTGATGGAATCAATGAACTTCCTTGGACTCCAGATTGAGTTAGGGAGTGGATTGTATTGTTTGAGTATTTCATTTTCTGCACATGTGACATATGATTGATTACAATATGATTTATGTATATGAATGATTGACACTATTTTTTTTAGTGGATGCAAGCTTGATGATGCTTGCTAATCCGACTCACATAAGGAGTAAAGGGGCCATTCTTAGAAACCAAAAATGCGAGGGAGAGGTGTGGAAGCATCCCTGTCACAACCTACTAGCACTCCCATAGTGGCATAAATGGTAGGTTAACGATTACGTAGTTCGAGAGGTCTGTGATGTCATGAGGGTGTATTGAGAAGTCGTTCACGAATATTTCTAAAGGGAACATGATAAGGTGGAGTCCTTATTCCTTAGAAGCCCTTAGTCTCTCACAAGGTCGATCGAATGAAGTGTTGACTCCAAGGGTTGGACAAACTTCCAAAATAATTCAACGACAAGTGGCACCATTGGAACCCAGAGGTGTGTCTTGAAGGACACGCCACATAATTAAATTGAGTCATTAAATTAGGTGTCCTAGAGAACTTAATTAAATAATTAGACCTTGTTAGAACTTGGAATTAATTAATCAATAAATTATAAACCAAAATCCTAACAAGATTCTAATCCTAATTTTAAGACTAAATTTCAGTCTTAGTGTAAATGTTAAACTAAATAAAAATATTAAATAAATTAAAAGAATTGAGGAATAATCAAACTCTAGGAAAAAGAGGGATAAAATTTAAAAAGGTTGGATAAAATGCACATGTGTGCATGAAATTAATAAAATTGATATATATAATCTCGAGTCACCTTACCACTAGTCTAACTAGAAGAAGAGTCCTAATCCAACTTTAGCTAAGATCGAGTTAGGAGACACTCATTAAATGATAATTTGGGGAACAAAGGGACAACTAAGAGAAAAAATAGGAGCACATTGGGGAATGTGAGGTAAATTGGATTTTTAAATAAAATAAAAATGGTAATTATTTATGCAACTTGGGGAGAGTATGACAAGTGTGTGGGTGAATAATCCAAATTAAATTAATTAAAAAGATAATTAATTTTGCATGAGGACATGTGTCATTGGTGATTTTTCTATAAAACAAATGTGGAAGAAGGGAAAAGGGGGGATCACTTATTCTTGTTACTGTTATGCTAACATTTGTTTGGTTGATTATGTTTTACTTGTGAGAGTTGGGATTTCAAGCTTGAGAAAGAGTGGAAGCTCTTTCTTGCGAGGAAAGATTGGAACTGTTGTTTTTGGTTTCTTGTGTGTGGATCCTTTGCAGCTCGAGGGGAAAAGGGGGAAGAAGAGTACCCCTAGCATTGGCTGGGAGGTACCGGTGAAGTCTTGGAATTGGCAAGTGGAAACATAAAGGATTGGAAAAAGACTACGTTGAAGACCATCATTAGATTTTGATATCTCTTGGTTATGGTATTGTGAATATCAATTGTTAATTTGTTATGTTAGAACCTTTATTATTTTTATATTAATTTTTAAATTAGATAATCAATATTCAAGGGTATGAATGGTGGTCGAATTCACCAATGAACTATTGCAAATTGACTGTAGATAATTCCATAATGAGATTTAGATGGAAATTATGCATAGTTACCATTATACGTTTTAATTCTTGTGTATTTTCATTTTGTGATTGAATACATCGACTTGATGATATTTATTGATGGATATTTCCTTATATATATCGCATCGAGTTAATCGAATACATAGCGTTTTACCTCTCTTTATAAATTCTTTACAGATTAACAAATCGAAGATTGTTTTAAAAGAATAAACTTATGATATTCTTTTGTTGTGTAATGATCTTAATAATGTAGTAAAGTCAACAATCATTCTGTGTATGGCATTAAGCCTTTGGGCTTACTGTAGTTACGAAGAATGTTTTTTTTTAAGTGAATCCATCTCTAACTCGTAATGATAAGGATTGGGTACATTTGAAGCATTTCCAGTTTTAATGTTAGTGGGAAGTTAATAATTTCGGATAAACTGTTAGCTAGCATTTCCCACAGGAACCGTTGCACTGATCGCAACAAATACACTCATGAGTGGAACTAAATGTGCTTCTTCCTAACCAACTATCGTTATATTGGGCTCATTTGGCACCAGAGGGAAGCCAAAACCTTCCTCCGATAGCACTAATCTACCTCTCTGCAGTGTTAGTTTTTAAATGAAGCCATCATAGCTTAACACGTTAGTGGTTCACTGATTTGGAACACCACTATGAGTGGTTACCAATCGATTTTACTGGACTTAGCCTAGAAGTTCCACGATTCTTTAATTCGTGACCTAGATTTATAAGTAGGGAACTTAAAATGCAGACTCTCTGTTAATTGTTTTAGAGGTATCCTTGAGTGACGACTTCATGAATCCATAACCACATGTTCCACCCTTCTCATACTTCATTCGTTAAATCATCTAATCATTATTTGAGCCACAATTGAATTAATAAAATTGTTTTTGTTTTATTGATCGATTTATTATGAGATACAAGAAGATCGTGTGATAACTCTCTGATTTCAATTCAACATATTTTTTATATTGCATGCCTACCCAATCTTCGTCCTTAAGATTGTAATAATAAATTTTATCTTCCACATAAAAATTTGGTCACTATCTTCGGACTGTCATTAATAATGAATTTGGATATAAAAATGTTCCTAATCTATGACCACAACGACCTCTATCGTGAGCTTGGTAGTGTTGCTCGGAGATGCTACCATTTAGAAAACTCAGAATGTCGATCTATTGTGATACTGAGATCAGCGATTGGATCTGTATCTCCTTTGGAGTAACAAACTAATCGAGACTTTTCCTTCTCAGGATTGAACAACCTTGTTCTAAGTCATCGAACCATTTTTGCTTCATCTGGAATGTTAATAATTCTCTCATATATATCACTATTAGAAACTATTATTAATTACAGTGATATAGTTCCTTAACCATCTCTTAAGGAGACATAACATAATCATGCCTTCCTTACAACAATGATTTCAATGGTCTATTGTAATATTCATGGAAACATTATGAAGCCTAACCTATACACATAGTCTACTCTTGGTTTTACTCTTAGTTTTTAATCAGTTAACCCCTCATACACATATGTAAGAGTGATCGTACTCATAAATCTTATTCATTTCACTTAGTTAATTACTATCATAATTAACATAGATTACCTCGTAACTCAACAATGTTGGAGTGTAGTATATTAGTAAAATAAAGGGATAACAAGTTACGATTATACCACTTATATTTCTTGTCTTTAGTTCGGAAGTATGTTTGAAATTCAAACTAATTTTGTTCCAATCTCCTTTTTAAGAAAATACAATGATAAAAAAAAACCTTGTATCGAATTCTAAATCCAAAAATATCTTAGTCAATTAATAACAATTGGTTCGAGATAAGGTTGATTACTAAAATTTTATTAAACAAATGAACTCTTAAAATATCCTCTATTGTGATTCTTAAATGGCCAGTGGAAAGAATATAAAATCTCTCACTAAATTTTCACTATGCACAAGTTGGAAATTTGCCTTAATCGCTCATATTCATATTGGAACCTTACTAAACTATTGGAATTGTTTTCTTAGAACAATAAGTCTCCTTATTATTGAATATTTTAATCGGTGACATCATATATTGATAGAATAAATGCTAATGATCAGTGTACTTAGATATGGAGAGAAATTATACAGTAAGGTTGAACTGAAATAATTTTGGTTGGTTTTGTGAATTTAATATTAGATCATATATTTAATTATTTCCAATGACAGACCAAATTTGTTAAGTGGTTAGTTGATTGAATTGTATAATGATCAAATGGTGCATTGGTATGATCTTTTGAAATAAATGGATTACATTATTGTTTCACTATGAATTGCTATGATGTGTGTTTGAAATGGAACAGAGGCTACGATAATTAGATATCTTCATGTTCCTCAAAACAGTCGCCAGTCCTGAGAACTTAAATGGTCAAAATCAATCGGATGAATCCTAGACTTGAGCATTGATTATGTGTCTTGGAGGTCCTAACCTTGTAGGATAGGTTGGGAAGGTAAACACATTTGTTATCCTTATGTGTTTTCTTGATCTACATTATACAGTGATGTTGTATATGAATATTTCCTAATAGAGAAATGTACAAAGATATTGTGTAATTATTGATGTATGTTCATGTAACATGTGTTCTAAATGAATTGTACTCATTTACTTTGATGTCATAAAAGAGGAGACATTACAAGACTCTTGTTAGGCTTTTGAGTTTATAATTTATTGACTAATTAATTATTTTATTCTAACAGGGTCTAAACATTTCAATGTTTTCTAGGCCACCTAGATTTATTGACTCATGTTTTTATTCACGTGAAGTGCCCTTCAAGACACACCTCCATGCTCCAAGGGTACCACTCGTCTTTGACTAGTTTTGGAAGTTTTTATGACCCTTGGAGTCAATAATCCATTCGATCTACCTTGTGAGAGACTAAGGGTTGTACAAGTATTAAGGAATCTACCTTATTACATGCGCCTTGAAATTATTCATGAGTGATTGTCTTAGTCTTCCCTCATGACATCATGATCCTTTCAGAACATGGTAATCATTAACCATGTGTTTAGGTCACTGAGGGAGAGATAGTAGGTTGTGACAGGGACACTGTCACACCTCTCCCTAAATGTTTGGGTCCTGTGGATGTCCCCTTTACTTCTTATGTGAGTCATATTAGAAAGCATCGTCAAGCCTGCATCCACTGACAAAAATAGTATCAAAATCCATATATATAAATCAATCATATATCACATGTGCGTAAAATTAAATACTAAAAAAAAATGAAATCCACTCCCTGACTGAATCCGTCCAAGGAAGTCCATTGATGCCATCAACATCCATAACCTGTCATATGTCCTACTCACTCAGGACAACTTGTCAATAATATATGTCAATACATATACGTATGAAATAACATTAAGTCACAATACACCATCATCATCATATATAACTCATAATCGAAATGAAATCATAATTTACCATAACCAGATCACTTTCACGCAAGTGTCCTCAAAGAATATGTCAATATAAGGATGATCAATAAAATTAGATGTTACATACACCCCTCTTGTTTTAAACTTCATCCTGAAGTTTGTACAGTATATAAATGCAAGTAAATAAATGTATCTGACATAGATATACATATCTAATCTATCAAACAAGTGAGGAAACTATTGACACATCTCATATGTGTCCTCCCGAGTAGACGAGTGTGGACTATAGTTGTTCCATTGGAACTTGACCCTATCAACTATTCGACGTCATAGTTGTCAAGTGCGATGGTCTAAAATGTGGATTGGCTCCACCATGAGAGTACTCTCATCCGACACCTACAAATAACTCATGAAATAACATGTGACAAACCACTAATATAATGTCGTAAAAGAAATAAATGAAATACATAGTGCATACGCCTCAAAGAATTAAGCAAGGCTAGTCAATAAGCCATGAGTCATTTCTTTTCCACAACCTAGAAAGGTTCCACAAACCTAGGAGATAGTTTGGAACCCTTTCCAAACTTGATCAAATTATTATGTAGTTTAACTCACAAGAAAAATTTGTCACCGACCTCATAACTGTGATCAATGTGATGTGCATTAGCATACCTCTTTTGTCGATCTTGCACTTATTTAATCCTATGTCTTATCGATTGCATTTTTTCTTTCATTTATTGGATCACTTCTGGTCCCACCAAGACCCTATCCTCAAGTCGATCCCAACTCAACGACGTTCGACACAGTCACCCTTAAATAAATTCAAAATGTGTTATCTTTACCGTACTCTGCTAATTGTTTTTATATGCAAACTCTACTAAAGGAAAAATTCATCCCAATGCTTATGTTGATCCATCACGTACATCTAAAGCATATTATCTAAGATCTGGATTTTTCTTTCCATTTGTGCATCTATTTCAGGATGATATGTTGTACTAAGATTCAATTGTGTTCCCAAAGCCTCTTGGGAACTAGTCCAAAATTGTAATATGCAAGATATAAAAAGTATGCAGAACAGAAATAAATAGCTAAAAATGGAAGACAGATGAAAATATAACCATAACAACACCACAATAATACCAAAATGATGCCGGAATAATACTAGAAAGAACACTTCGATTACTGAGAGAAATGTTCACTTGCCTCTTCGAGGGGGAAACTTCCAACAGAGTAGAGCTCTATTACAATAATATCCAAGACAAAAGTTATCATACCCTCGAATCCTATTTATACTAAATATGTCTATCAAAAGAACCATCTAGAAGAAGATCCTTCTAGAAGCGGAAGCTTCTATTAGGTCTTCTTACATTGGACTTATTCTTCCTTATTGCTAGGACTTATTAATACTGACCTTTATTACATGGAAATATATTATTCTAAGTATGTGAGGGGTTAGGTCCCTAACATGTCCTCCCCCTTAAAAACAACCTTGTCCTTAAGGCTTGAGATGGGGAAATTGCTACAGAATGGTAGCTAGTTCCCAAGTGGCATCTACTGGAGTTGTATATTTCCACTGGACTAACACTTCCTTGATGGTTCGCTGACACAACCAACACTCACGTTGGTCCAAAATTGCTTGTGGTTGTAGCCAAATGGATCCTTCTTCGTCCAACTCAGGATGGTTGGTTTGAGTTTGGCACTTAGTTCCAATCACCTTCTTTAAGAAGGAAACATGAAAAACAAAACGGAGCTTAGAATGACTAGGAAAATATAACTGATAGGCCACCTGTCCCACATGCTTGAGAATGGTATAAGGACCATAAAATTTGGGTGCTAGTTTCTAACAATGGTCAGCCTTGAGGGAATTTTTCTTGTAAGGTTGCAATCAAATAAACACCTGATCCCCTTCTGCAAATTGACGTTCAAAGGGACCTTGATCTGCTTGTTTCTTCATGCGATTCTGGGCCATGACCAAATTATCTTTGAGGGTACGGAGAATAGCCTCTCAAGATGTAAGTGTTTGGTCAATCGCCTAGACCTTCGAGATACCTGGAAAATATCAGAGAACTGAAAGTGGATTTTTTTCCATATATTGCTTCAAAAGGAGTCATATGCATAGCTATATGGTACGAAGTGTTGTACCACCATTTAACTAGTGGTAACCATTGAGCCCATTGATTATTCCTTTCTGATGCAAAACACCTCAAATATGTTTCAAACATTTGTTGACAACTTCATTTTGACCATCAGTTTAGGGATGATAAGCTGTGCTGAGATGCAATTGGGTTCCTTGTAGCTTGAATAGTTCTTGCTAAAAATTGTTGTTGAAAGTTGGGTCGCAATCAGAAACAATAGAATGCGACATTCCATGAAGCTTGAAGACCCGATCCATGAAAAGTTGAGCCATTGTAGATGTTGTAAATGGGTGTTGAAGAGAACAGAAATGAACATACTTGGAAAGACGATCAACTACCACCATGTGTTGATGGGTCTTAAATCCATTGATTCAACAGTAGGAACCAAACCCACCACCTAGGCCCAATTAGACGCTGCAACGTTTAAAGGCGGAATGGTTCTCCATATCTTGCGATCCGACCAAATTATCGATGGGATTTGTGTTTTCTTGTGAAGGCTCTTCCTTCAGTTAGGACTATTCTCTTCTGTGTTTTCTCTTGGGTAGGAATGGTATGAGATATGAAAGCCAATATAAACCAATTTGACAATAAACAAGATTAAGTTTTAACTACTGGGGAAGAGGTTGAGCTTGGGATAACCCACTGCTCAAACATGAAGACATTGATTCTATACCACATTCCTAGTACTAATACATCAACCATGTGAGCATCCAATTATTCCTGAGAAAATAATTATTAGAAAGAAAGCACATATGTAATAAGATAATGGCAAGCAAAATAATTCATCTACCATAACCATTCATCACATAATAACACAACGATTCATTTTCATCATTAAAGCCAAGAACATTAAAACATCGCACCAGATAAATTGACAAAAGAATTAATTGCTCTTACTCATTATTGCATCCTTCATGAAATAGGATAGGAAGTAGTTCTTCTCCAGGTCCAATCACATGCATTTGATGAAAATAGTTTGTCTTTGGTCCATAAGGACTTCTCAATTCATAGCAGCTTCAAAATAATTCTTAACAACCAGAAAGAAAGAGTTCTTACAACAACCATTGACCTTTCACTAATTGGTCGATGTATTTATTTATAATATAAGGTTTAACTGAAATTAACGGTTAAGTGAAGTTTAAGAAGAACAAAAATCACCACGTGGTGTCATCTTCTAACAATTTCTTTAACAATCAACCTGAAATATCTCTTGAAAAGTGTGAGTTCTCTCATATTCAGACCAATTGATAAATAGTTCTTCACAAGTTTGGGCCTATGGAAATCCATGTTGTTCCATCGGATCTGCATATATTCCCTTGATGTACATTGCATGCGCCTGATACTTTACTAGACTGGAGTCCAACTGCTGTAGCATGTTTTAGGATCTGATTGGATATTCTGCAAATCGTTTTACTTGCCCTGGTCTTGTGTCAGTCATCTTTGTGAGTTCTTCGGTGAGGTCTCAGAGAAAAAATTATTCGGTATTCAGGAGGATCTTTCTTGTAATCAGGGTTGAGGTAGTTTAGCGATCAAGTAACACATAGTAAGATACAAAAAAAATAGAATAGACCGATGCGTAACTGTGGAGCTCATTAGTCTCGATCGTTTATTACTTATGTGATCCCAGTCGCTTAATTAAATGACCTATGATGTCCTTGTACATGATGCCACTAATATTCAATTTAAATGAGTTACGTCAGCACTCCATAGCATGGCAAATTAGGTATGGTGGATATGAGTGTCATAACTATCACAGTAGTCGCTTGACCCTTGGGTCTGGGAAAAGGATGCCAGAGTTGAACATGTGCGCGTACGCTCCCAAAAGTTCGGATACTGTAATTATGAAGTCGTTAAATTCCTCAGGTTGAGGCGAGTGGTTCCCCCTGAAGTCGTACCACCAAGTGTGTCATCTATCATTCATTAATAATGGAAGATGGGGAGTTTAAAGAGATTAGAATGATCGTACCGTATATTCCCTACAACTCTGATCAATGGAGTTTCATACGTTCTGGATTGGATCCGTCGAGAAGTTGTGAAGCATTAACTCTTTAAGATATCCTATCACAAGGCATGAGTGTCCTTTGGCACATTTTGTTTTTGCTTCCTCGTTCCGCTATAAATTCTAGAGGCTCTATGGGGAATTCTATGCAACAGTCGAGTTCATACATTGTTAATGTTGGTCTAGCGAGTCTAGTTCTAGCGAAACTTTGTGTTGTAGTTCTTTACTCATCTGCAGACGTCTATGCCAATACACTGTTGCGCTATGGGATCCCCCTTAAAAATGGGACCGGGTTTGCGAGGTAGCCAGAGTGTGAGGTCCAAGCCCTAGCATGCCTGGGAATCTTTCTTATTGGCATCCAGTGTCCCTGAAGCTTCAATAGGGGGTACTTGCCTTTGCTTGGAAACAGTGTCATCATCTCAATGGAGGTGAGAGTGGAGTGGAATATGCTTGAAGGATGTATGTTGGCTGTCGTGCCTTCTCAAGAGAGGACATTGCAGAGGATGAGTAGGCCTAGAAAAAATAAGGAAAAATGAGGAGAATACCACCTCCCCACTGAGCTAAGTGCACACTTGGCCGCTAAGGAGTTTACGATGCACACTACCGGGTTGGAGCCTGTCGAGACTACCAGTTGAGGAAGCGGGAGACAAAAGGGAAAAGAAAAGAAACCAGTTTCTCCCATTGGGAGTCCCATCCAATAGCTAGAGCAGGGCCAAATTTCCATAGCCGATCTTTACAAAGAAAATAGAGAATTGCGGGGACAGTTGGCAGTGAAGAACCATGAGGTATCAACACTACAGGGTCGAGAAGGAAGCACATATTGGCTCAAGAGATGGATTCGGGAGGCACAAGATACGATTGTGCAGTTGCGTGAGGTGCAAAGGATGATGGGGAAGGAGAAAAAGAAAACACTGCAAGGTGCGAGGAGTGGCCCAGGAGAAGGTTTGTGCACAGGAGATACATAATGGGCAGGCTCTTGCTTTGCATTCTCCGAAGTGATGCTTGATAGCTTTCTCCTTTTTGTTGTAAAGTTATTTTTCATATTCTCACTGTAACTGGGTCGTTTATTCAAGATGCCGACGGTGTTATTTGTATGTAACTTGATCCTGGCGAGAGATTTAATTATATGAAAATTTGAAAGAGTTTTGAATGCATCGTGTTCCCTCTTCGTATGCAAATATACTGTGTCTTTTTATTTTATTTAAGTTTCTTCCAAATTATGATATTTTATAATTATCATTGTTATGAGTTTCTTTGTGATTTCATTGATACATTCCTTTTAAAAATTCTGATGTCAATCGATGCTGATGTGGCGTTATTGACTCAGGGTTATTAAAATATTTTTAAAACATGAAATCTAGAACTCGGCTGGTGGGTAAGGATTGCACATGAGGAATTTTTCCATGTTGAATGTGCTAAAAGAGATAGATACCACAACTATCGATGTCACGATGGCATAGGGGATCAACGTTCAAATGGAAAATTAATGCATAATTTTCTTCGTGAATTACCATCCTTGTAATTTTCCGACGCCGAGAATGTTTCGGGGGTCATCGATCAGTGATATTATTCCTTTACTCGTGTGATGCTTACTTTTTTCGTATTTCTGTCGAAGCTGAACGGATCGGTCTTTGGCGATATCTTTAGTGGATTTTATTCATGGGTACGAGAAGAACATCCTTCTGTTGATGCCGTTGAAGATCGACACTCGACTATTTTGAACTTCTCAAGTGATTTTCATCACTTTTAATCTTTCTTGATGCTGAATTTCTTGAGCGTGTTGGAGAAAACTATAAACTGTTGATTTCTTAAGTATTTGTTAAGTCCCTTTTAAAGTTAATATGATTCTTTATATGTTCAATAAGACTGTAAATAATCATAAAAGATAAGCACATGCAACAGTTTCATACTGAAGTGGAAACAAATAGTGCAAAAGATCAAGTGGTACCCAAAAAGTAGAAATGGGCATAGACTTTTTAGGGTGTGTTGAGTGCTCAAAAAATGGCAATTCACTAGGAGAAAGCAGAATCTTTGTTCCTCCCCCGAGGTCCGATTGATACAGAAGCTGATGGAGAATCTTAACTAGTCTTAAATTAGAACCTCTTTACCTTTGCATTTGAATTTCTTCGAATGATGTTCCCAAGTCTATCTGTGGGGTTTTAACCCTTTTCCTCCTTCATTCTCTTTGGCCCCGACTCATGCCCCATTCTCACAAAATTTTTAGCAAATTATTCACCGACACGAAGCCTTTAATTACCTCTACTCACCTGCTTCGGTGTCGCTCCGCTGCCAGCAAGTGTTCATAGCCTCGACAGAGTCACCCCAACATCACAGACCTTGCTCCGCTGCCAGAGAGAATCCATAGCCCCAGCGGAGATATATGCATACCCTCTCTTACTGTTCACTCTTTTGATAATATCACTTTTATTTTGGCATGATGCCCTGAGGGCGTGAGGGAAGAGGATTTTTTTTATTTGCAAAGTGAGTTGGTTAAGGTGGATCCTTCACTAGCTCCATCTTCTGGGTTCATGTAGTCCTTTCCAACTTTCCTTCTTTCCCTTAAGGTATTGTCGAACCACAAAGTAGACACTTCTGGAATTTCTCTAAAGTTGTTCATTTGCTCATGCTAGACAGAGGATTCCTGAAAGTAACCACAAGTTTTCTAGTGCTTCTCACATTTTTAAATGAGCGATGAGTTAGAAACAAAGTTTTCTATGTTGCATGATTTTAAGGCCAACCATCGTTTTTCCAAACACCTTGAAAGTACAAAAAACCAGAAGAAAAGAAACAACAAAAATAAGTAATTCGCAACCATGAAGATACTCAACATGAAACACACAATTTTTTTTTTTTTGGAAGTATAGTTTTAGAGATTGGACATTTACTGGGAGTGAATCAGGTTCCCCCCTCAGATTCTACAACCGATAATTTCTTGCCCCAAAAATCCCCGCAATATTTTGAGAGTCTTTAAGTGAGGCCAATATTTCATAGCTTCAATATTTTTAGGATCCACCCTGACGTTCTTTGCCAACAAGATGACCCAATTTCTCAACTTCTGATGCGCTAAAAGAACATTTAGATTGTTTGAGGAAAAGTTGGTGCTGAGAGAGTAGATGGAGAACTCAATCCACATAAGCAAGATGGGTTGTCTGGTTTTTGTTGTAGATGAGGATATCATCAAAGAAAACTAAGACAAAATGACAGAGAAAAGGACAGAAGACATGATTCATGAGGCTCTGGAAAGTTGAGGGAGCATTACACAAGCCAAATGGCATGACCAAAAACTCATAGTAGCCCTCATGAGTTCTAAAGGAAGTCTTAGGAATTTTTGCCTCAACTACTAGAGAGTATCTTCCCAAGTGTTGTTCCTGGTGGCACTATAACAGTCAGGTGGTCAATCGATTTATCTATGGAGGGATTCAAKAGATCTAGGATGATCCGTATACAGGTGTTGTCTAATGCGTCACCACTCGAAGGGGTACCAACAGGGGTTACAAGGGTGGCCAACAAATGTGTGCTTAAGTACCAATTGTATTTCCTATGTGTATGAATCCTTGACTGTGAGTTTATGCATGTAACAACATATCTCTATAGCTTAAATACATTGGAATACATCTCTACCCTAAAAAAATAAATTAACCCACAATTTTCTGCCGAGGAAGGTGATCTGATACCAGTTGTAATATTCCAAATATAAAAAGTATGCATAACAGAAATAAATAGATAAAAATGGCAGATGAATGACAATATAACCATAACAACACCACAATAATACCAAAATGATGCCAGAATAATAACAAAAAGAACACTTTGATTACTGAGAGCAATGTTCACTTGCCTCTTCGAGGGGGCGACCTCCAGCAGAGCAGAGCTCTATTACAATAATATCCAAGACAAAAKTTCTCATACCCTCGACTCATATTTATAATAAATATGTCTATCAAAAGAACCATCTAGAGGAAGATCCTTCTAGAAGTGAAAGCTTCTATTAGGTCTTCTTACATTGGACTTATTCTTCCTTATTGTCAGGCCTTATTAATATTTACCTTTATTACATGGAAATATATTATTCTACCTATGTGAGGTGTTAGGTCCCTAAAACAAATCATCTAGTAAACGTTGATCCTTGATCGTATATTATCCTTCATGGTAGGCCATGGAACCTCACAATATCACTAAAAAATACTCTAGCTATTTCTGGAGCTTGATATGTCGTACGCACTGGAATAAAATGTGCACTCTTCATCAGAGTGTCAACTACCAAAAAAATTTTAATCATGTATTCTTGCCTTCAGTGGAAATCTTAAAATAAAATCCATCGAAATGTCCTCCTATTTTGATTTAGAAATATCGTGTGGTTGTAACAATCATGTTGGATGTCTATGTTTAGCCTTCACTTGTTGACATTCTAGACATTTCGCCACATAACTAACTATGTCTGCTTTCATTCCCTTCTAGAAGAATAAAGGCTTAAGGTCTATCTTCATCTTTGTGACTCCTGGATGAGCCATATATATTTCTCTATGATCTTCACTTAAGATAAAACTTCTTAATTTTTCATTAGATGGTACGTAAATTATGTCGTTATATCTCAACAATCTGTTTTTTTCCAATGAATAACCTTCATACTTCGGTACCATCATAGTATTTTTTCCAATATTATAATTAAATTCTTTTTACTAGTCATCTTTTAACTATAATGTTATAATATTTTCTCAAAGATTCATCTTAAGAGATATTACTGAGAATATGTGTGGTCTCTGACTCAATGCATATGATACTATGTTCACCATTCCTTTAATCTAAGTAATCCCAAAGTCGTATTCACTAAGTAGTTCTGACAAACGCCTTTATCGCGCATTCAAGTTACTCTGTGTAAATATATGCTGCAATTCACAATGATATGTCTTTAATTTGAATTTTCTTCCAATCAAATAATTTCTCCATACTCTCAAGGCATATACAATTGCTAATAACTCCAAGTCATGCATTACATAATTTTCCTCATGCCTTCTCAATTTCCTTGAAATGTAAGCGATCACTCGACGGTCTTGCATCAAAACTCCGCCTAAACATTGCTTGGATGTGTTCGTGCATACCAAGAATTATTTTTCCATATAAGGGATCTTCAATATCAATGCTTTTGTTAACAAATATTTGAGCTTTTGAAATTCTTCTATGCATTTCTCAATCCATACAAACTTCTTGTTTTTCTTCTAGAATTACTTGATTGGATTTGCCATCTTCAAAAAACCTTCGACGAACCGTCGGTAATATCCTGCTAAAACCATAAAGATACGTACTTCTTGTACATTTTTTGGTGTTGGCCATTCCATAATAGCCTCTACTTTCGCTAGATCCACAATGATACCTTCCCTAGATATGATATGTCTCAAGTAATGAATCTTTGATTGGTAAAAATAATATTTTGATAGCTTCTTGTACAATTTGTTTTCGCTTAGACATTGTAGAACCAATCTCAAGTGTTCTACATTCTCTTCTTTCATATGAGAATAAATCAATATGTCATCAATAAATACTTGAATAAACTTGTCCAAGTATTCACAGAACACCCCATTCATCAAACTCATGAATACCTCTGGGGTGTTAGTCAAACCGAATGGTAAAACTATAAAATCATAGTGTCTGAATCTCATCTTAAATGCGGTCTTAGGGATATATTCCTCCTTAATCCGTAATTGATGATATACCTATCTCAATTCAATCTTCAAAAATATCATTACTCCACTACTACATATTGAAAAATTTGCGATGACCACTTGCGACGAAAGTGCTCTTTCGTCGCAACATGCAAGAGATTTTTTTTTTTTCTAAATCTACCCCTTGTTCGTTGCCCTCTCAACACCTATAGTTTGACTGAACTGTAATGGTCAATTTTCGTCGCATATGCGACGACCCTACTTTTTCCGTCGCCTATGCGATGAAATTTGACCATAAAAATTTAGTCAAACTTTACCATTGAAAATGACCTAAAATAAATAGATGTAAAATATATATATATATATATATATATATTTAGGTCACTATCATCGCAATTGCGACGATGGTGACCTAAAATTGTCCTATAAATAATTGACGATTTGAAGATGTTGCGACAATCTTGCTATAACAATGATGGTTCCAAAAGGGTATTTTTGTGCGGAAAAATGTCACAGGTGCGGAAAAAAGTAAAGCGGGTGAAAAGGGTGATGGTAGATGTTATTACCCTTGTAAAAAATGTTGCCTCAGACATCCCATAAGAATTTTAATAGCAACANCTACAAAACATTGTAGGAAATATGGTCACATTGATGGCGGATCAAATGAATATCGTACCATGGTAATTAGCTATATATTTATTATCTTTTTTTATTTTGTCAATTTTATATAAAATTATATATATGTATATATATTATTTGAATGCTTGTTATAGTATACACTAATTTTGCATGATTGTTTGTAATTATAAAGTTAGAGTTTCCCTCTAACTTTCCACAGAATATTGGACCAAGTATTAGTAGAAATGATGTTGTACAAGCTGAGGAACATCATCATGACCAAGCAAATGAGGATCTCATGGAAGAAGATGATGGGACAAATCAAGTTAATGATAACATATTGGAAGAAGATGATGGGGCAAATCAAATGATCCAAGATTTGTTTTCGCATTCAGATGAGGATGGGGAAAATGCTAGTATTTATGATAAACCTCTATTAGAAAAGGCAAATAAATGACTTTATGAAGGATCAAGAGAAAATCTTCTCTCCACTACATTGTTGCTGGTGAACTTAAAGGTTATGAATAATTTGTTGAACACTTGTATGACACAGATACTAAGGTATGTAATATGTTTCATCTCATAATGTACATAAATGTTGATTTTTTTATATTTGTTTTTAGTGTTAATTAATGTGTAAAATAAGAATGCATTTTTTACGATTAATATTCTTACATTAACTAGTTGTTTGTTA
>ML804118.1:135324-155491 GCA_009831015.1 Picea engelmannii
TTCATGCTAAAATTGTAAAGTGTATTTCACTTCAAGTATAAAAGTGAATCACTATAAGTAGCTTTAATATTTTATTTTAGAGTTATTTATTTTGCATGCAACTTTTCTTTTATAAAGTAGCTTCATTGTAAAAGTGATCCCCACTTCTCTTTATAAAAGTAGGTCACTTCATAAAGCAACTTACACCACCACGTGGTCCTTTGGTTATTGTTTATGTCTTATTTAAAAAGGGCATAACTCTCACATCCGAAGTCTGTTTTCAGTGCTGTTTTTTTTTAAACTGCCTAACTTTTTGAGATATTTCGATCCACATTATCAGTTTCAATTTTTAAATCCATATTATCTGCATATTTAATATGGCTTCTACAAGTAATCTCTTGCTCACTAGCACCAACTACTTCCAATGGAAATCCCATATGGAGGATTTATTAAGAAGTAAAGGCTTGTACCAGATTACCTTGGGAAAGGAAACAACACCCACTGATGCTGATAAGAAATTCAAATGGGATGATAGGAATGACAAAGCACGTGGATTAATCAAAATATCCATGTCTCCTAATTTAAGGTTCCACCTTCAATCAATTTATCAACCCAAAGAAGCTTGGGAGAAGATTGAATCTGTGTTTGGTAAACACAATATTATTTGAGCACAATAGTTGAAAAATCAAGTACTGACTTTAAGTCCAAATGATTTTTCTTGCATTGAATACTATCTATCTAATTTAAAACACTCAAAACTTTATACGAAGAATGTAAGATAAAGATAGAAGAAGATTGTTTCATCTATCTTATTCTTTCTAATATAGGTAGTGCATATTTTGTTTTTGTATATACCTTTTATGCCATGCAAGAGGCTCTAGGGACAACTTATAAAAAACCCAGTCTTGAGAACTTTTGTGATTATTTGATTAGAGAGCAAGATAAGCTTGTACAACTTGGAGTGATCGTCCCTGAAGGTACCTCCAACAAAACCTTATTCGTCCATCAGAAAGATAAAACCAATAATCCCAAGAAACAACATCCTCGCCACAACAACAAGCAATATAAGGGTCTCAAACCCACTTAGATAGCCTCCGCTCTTAACGGTGACAAAGGAGCAAAATATAAAAGTAAGAAGAATGATAGACATTGCAACTTTTGTGATAAAGATGGTCATGATGAGTCCAAATGTTTCAAGAATATGGCAGCTTTAGAAGCAACAATGAAGAAGCATAATATCGATATTGGTTCTACTTTTTCTTATTCTTCTCATGGACATGCACTTTCTTCTTTTGGTTTCTGCTTCAATACAACTTGTACTTCTTCTTCTGATGAGTGGCTTATTGATTCTACATCATATTATCATATGGCTAAGGATAGAGACATATTTTCTACTCTAAATGAATGTAAAACCAAGAAAATATTTGTTGGTGATGATAGATCTCTTAGTGTTGAAGGATCTGGAATAGTTCAAGCAGAAAACAGTCATTTCAAAGATGTATTGTGTGTTCCAAGTCTTTCTTATAACCTTCTATCAGTATATCAAATCACTCATTCAGGTGAAGGTAAAACTATAGAGTTTTCACCTCACCAAGTTGTAATCAAGGATCTAAAAGATCCTAATCATGTTCTTGCAACTAGAATCATTGATGATATTACCAGGTTGTACAAATTTGACAATTTTGGGTCATCATCTTTTTCATCAGTTTTTGTTGCTCATGGCAATGACTTGAGAAAACTTTGGCATAAGTGGTTTGGTCATCTAAACTATTGCTCATTGTAACAACTATGTAATCAACAGATGGTGATTAGTATTCCTCTTGTTTCATGCAGAGATGGTGTTTGTGCCAGTTATGTTCTTGGCAAACATCATTGGGACGGTTTTGACAAACGTGCCTCTTGGCATGCCTCGAGCCCTTTGTAGGTTGTTCACAGTGATTTGTGTGGTCCACTTTCTTCTCCTTCTTTTTCTGGGTGCAAGTATTTATTAACTTTCATTGATAACCTTTCCAGACGTACTTGGGTTTACTTCTTAAAAATTAAGAGCGATTTTTCTAACAAGTTTTTGGCCTACAAGGCCCTTGTAGAAAAGAAATCTAGACAACAATTTCAAAATTTAAGAACAGATAATGGAGACGAATATGTGAACAATAATTTTACAAGTTACTGCACTACACCGGGCATCCAAATTCAACACACTATTCCATATACACCACAACAAAATGGTGTTGCTGAGAAAAAGAAACACACATTAAAAGAAATGGCTAATTGTATGATCCAATCTAAGGGATTAAGTCTAAATTATTGGGCGGAATAAATCAACTGTGCAAATTACATAGTAAATCACACTCCTAACACTGGAAGAATATTGGACTAAAATTAAACCAAATGTAAGTCACTTCCGTGTATTTGGCAGTATAGCATGGGCTCACATTCCTGATGAGAAAAGGAAAGCATTGCAACCTAAAAGTGAGAAGTGTATATTTGTTGGTTATTTTGAAGATGTCAAAAGGTTATAGACTTCTTCAACCACATTGTAATGAAATTATTATTAGAAGAGATGTTAAATTTGATGAAAATCTCTTGTCCCGCGAGCCTAATTCAACGATTGTGCCTTCTTCGTCCTGCGATCCATATTCGATGTTTGTTCCTTCTTTTGTTCCTATTCTGGTTTCTTCTTCAGATGATGAAAGCGAGGATGAAAATCCACCTCCGCCTGCTCACCTTCATCCAGACAATTCCTTTGAACCTAAACTAGCACTAGCTCCATAACTTCCTAGATGGGTCCGTTCAACATGAGAAGCAGTTGGTGATATTGTCGATGATCCTTCAGATCAGCATTGTACACGTTCACAGTTCCAATGAGCCTCTTCTATTTTGGCTCAAGTTTCAGAGACTCGTGATCCAATGACATTTGCAGAAGCTTCAGGTCATCCATATTGGGATACAATAATGAATGAAGAGTATCGTTCTTTAATGGCCAATGATAGTTGGGATCTTGTACATCTTCCAAAAGGAAGAAAACTTGTTATATGTAAATGGGTCTATAGAACTAAGTATGCATCAGATGGATGTTAAATCCGCCTTCTTGCATGGATATTTGCAAGAATAAATCTACATGGAACAACCTCCTGACTATGTCCAGAATGAATCTAGCCTTGTTTGTTTCCTTAAGAAATCTCTTTATGGTCTTAAGCAAGCTCCCCGAGCTTGGTATGCCAAAATGGACAAATTTCTTATTGACACCGGATTCTCTAGAAGCCATTCTAATCCTAATGTCTATACCAAGAAAGTATGAAGCCGTCTCATAATACGTTTCCTTTATGTTGATGACCTTATCCTTACTGGTAGTGACTCAAAACTTTTAAACCATGTGAAAAATAGCCTTAAGAAGAAATTTGAAATGACAGACTTAGGATTTTTACACTATTTCCTTGGCCTCCAAGTTTTGCAAACCAATGAAGTAATTTTTCTTTCCCATTCTAAGTATGATTGTGACCTTCTTCGTCACTTTCACATGGATTATTGTAAACCAGACCCTTCTCCCTTCTAGTCTGGAGTCAAGCTTACTTCCACCTGTACTTCTCCCGAAGTTGATCCCACCCTGTACCATCAGTTAGTTGGTATCCTCTTATACTTGACTCATACTTGTCCTGATCTTCTTTTGTTGTTGGTCTTGTTTCCTGGTATATGCAAACACCCCATGAAATCCATTGGAAAGCAGCTAAAAGGATACTTCACCATGTTTGTGGTACAGTTCAGTTTAGGATACATTATAGTTCAAAGGGGACTCCTTTATTGGTTGGTTTCACTGATTCATATTGGGTCGGTGACCTTGATGATAGGAAGTCTAATGTAGGTTATGTTTTCATCCTTGGTTCAAGACCTTTCAATTGGGCCTGTAAGAAACAACAAACTATTGCACTTTCTTCAGTAGAAGCTGAGTATCGATCATCAGTAAATGCAAGTCAGGAAGCCTTGTGGCTTCGACAGATCCTTTCATAGCTTGGATTCCAATAGCAACTTCCAACTAGCCTTTGGTGTGACAATCAGACTGCCATCAAGCTCGCCAAAGACCCAGTTCAACATTAGCGTAGCAAGCACATCGAGCTACACATGCACTTCATTATAAATCTCATTCATGATCAAGGTATTCAAGTGCTCTTTTTCTCTACAGAATATCAAGTTGCAAACATTTTCACAAAATCTCTTACAGAAGTGAAGTTTTCCAAAATTCGATCTATGTTAGGAGTTTAGGAAGTTATCATTAAGGGGGGATAGGCTCTAATGCCTCCTTCCTTCTCCTATTGTATCACTATTGTAAATCCTTCAATACTATCCTAAGTTTCTCTTAAGGGGGGATGTTAGGATATTTAGACACTTAGGAGTTAGTTAAGATCTACTTGGACTAATGTGTCGTTAGGTAAAAGTGTGTTTCTTAGTGTGTTTCTTTAGTATGAATTAGTATGCATTTGTAGTTAGGAAATTCGATGGTCACGATATGTTCCCAACATAGAGTGATCTGACGGTTCATATTCTCCTCGATCTTAATGACCATTGATCTATGGATTAACACCTGATTGGTCCATGATCTCTATTTAAAGAGAATGTAGGGTCATTTGTTGATGATCGATTGTGAGAAACTCTCTTGTAAAATCTCTTTTTAATCTTTTTCTTTTGCATTAATAAACTGCTCCAAGTGGTTGCATTGGTTGGGGCTGTGGATGTTTCCCCGTAGGGGTTTTACCACATCAAAACATCAGTGTGTTGATCTTTGATTTGGTTGTGTGAGTGTTTATTGAACGTGTTCATCCTTTGTTGGAACACATGTGTTGTCGAACAATTCTTCATTTCTATATTGATTCTACTTTTTTATCCATGTTATCTTATGAGGTTCTTGTCTATGACTGTTGTTATTTTGTTGTGATTCTCTAGGAGGGACTGTCATTCTACAATATTTGTCCATGCGTCCAATTTTTTTTCACTTGTATCATTCCACTTCAATGCTCAATGATTCAAACATATTGTAGCGTCTTCTCTGTGTTTCACTAGGCTTTCTTGGATAACTATTTTTTATATGACTTCAAATTTGTTTATGTTCCTGCTATTAGCTCTACAATTTATAGATTTATGTCCAAAATTACTACATGCATAACATAAACCAAAAAAGATAGTTTGATACCTGAGAGTTGAATATATTCTTAAAGGATTTACTCTTATGAATCCTTATTCTTCCTGAGTCATGTTTGTTTCTGACTGTCGTTGATTTTGAAATCTGAATCTTCTCGGTGGAGGAGTGTCCCTATGATCTTCCTTGTAGAACTTCCTATCCCTTCTAACTATTTATGCATAGCTTTTTGGATATGTTTCTTCATATTTCATTTTGGAGCTTGATCCCTTTTATGTCTAATTGTATTAAAGTTAGGACTTGTCATGATTAGGCCTTTGACTATTGATAATGTCATCTAAAACTTTTGAGTTGTTCTGCATATTTTTCTTTTGAATATCATTTCTCAATGTGACAATCTTTGCTTCCAAATTTCCAATGATCATGTCTCTTTCTTTTAATTGTTCTTTGAGTGCTTCTTCAATTTTTTTTATCTTTTTCTATTTGAACCTTCAATTTTGTGATCATCTTCTCTAGTTCTTGAGTGTCTTCTTTCTTGTCTAGTTATGCTTGGAGCTTCTTGTTTTTCTTCTTTTCTCTTTTTATAACTTCTATAGCACTCAACAATTCTTCTCGGTAGTCAACTTATGCCTCTTCATATTCTTATTCGGTGTATTATTTATCAGAATCTTCTATTTCCATGAATAAAACTCTTTTTGTCTCACTTTCATTGACTTCATCTTCATCTAATGAGGAGTTGTCTTTTTTGTTGCAGAAAATTTTCTTGAAGACTTTCTTTTTGGTTCTTTTTCTTTATATGTTTGTTTTCTATTTGAATCATCTTCATCATTTCTTTTATTTTTCTTATGAGGACATTTGTTAGAAAAATGACCAATACCATCACAATTAATACAAATCAATGGAAGCTTACCTTTATATCTGTCGCTGGTTCCCTTTTTCAATCTTCTGAAAAATTTGGTCACTTCTTCATCGTCTTCTGAGATGTCATTGTTGTTGTTATATTATTTTTATTTATGCTTGCCCTTTTTCTTTGACCTTTTGGATGCTTTGAATGTTGCTTCTTTTTCATATGGATTTTCCTCTTCAGTTCTCATTTCATAGGTTGTGAAGATTCCATATAGTTCATCCATGCTTATTGAGTCTAGATCTGCTCTTTCTTTTAGTGTTGAATATATTAGGATCAAATCTCATGGGGAGAGATATTAGTACCTTTTGAACAATTAGATATTCTTCAATTTCTTCTCCCAATATTATGACTACATTCACTGTTTAATCAACTCGTAAGAAGTACTCTGCAATATTCTCATCTTCCTTCATCTTTAGTTGTTCGAATTGACTTCTATAAGTTTGAATCTTTGTTTCTTTGAATTTTGAATCTCCTTCATAAATATTTTGAAGTTTGTCCCAAATATATTTAGCAGATTTACAATGTATAAATTTGGTATATACCAAATCACAAAGACCATTCAAAAGTGCATTTGTGGCTTTGGAATTATTTAGACTAATTTTCTTTCCATTTAAATTTGTTGGTGAAATTGTTGGTTCTATGTATCCATCTACAACTGATTTCCAAACTTCAAATCCCTGTGCATGCACATATGTTTTCATCCTTCTACTCTGGAATGCATACTTATGTCCATCAAACTATGGTATTCCATTTTTATACATATTGTTTCTCTCCATGATCTACCTTTCAATGGTTAAACCGATTTCTGAAGGAACCTTGTTTGATACCAATTGTTGGATTACTGAGAGAGGGGGGTGAATCAACAATAGATATTTTTAATACTTTTAACCATAGTATGCAAGTGTTATTTATCTTTATGATCAATATAGCATTATCATCCGATAATTGTAGAGTAAATAAACCATGAACAAATGAAAAATCATACACATACACAGTACACCGATATTTTTTATGTGGAAACCCAATGTAGGAGAAAACCACAGTTTTTTTTTTCTTATTTGTCTTTAATAATTACATTCATTGGAAGCACCAACTTCCTTTGTTTTCCAGCTGCAGCTGGAAGGAGGCTCTGACCCCCTATTTTCAAGATGCAACATGAGGGAAGCTCCAACTCCCCAATTCTCTGGCTACAACCAGAAGGAGGCTACAACCCCCTATGCTCTCCGTCTACAATTGGAAGGTGGCTACAACCATTGATCCTTGCCCTGTCCAACCATCCTTTTTCTTCTTGTAACATTCTACTACTATGGTTTCACTATAGCGATTCACCTGCCGCGGTTTTTCTGTTGCACTTTTTCTGTCGTGGTTTTTCTGCCGTAATTTTCCTACCGCACTTTTTGTGCTTCAAATTTCTTGTTGTACTTTTCCTGTCGCAATTTTCTTGCAACACTTTTTCTTCCACACTTTTTTTGCCACACTTTTCTCTATCAATAATACCTTCCCAAATAACCTTTCACAAAATAGATATTCAATGATATTCAATAGGTGTTAATGGGAGATCATTTCTCTCTTATTTATAATTCCATGTAGCTTCCTCAAGGGGTTACCTTCTAACCAACTTAACCCACTTTCCTTATTTTAGGGATAACCCACTTGTCCACTTCTAACTCAATTTGCTACAAATAGTAAATTCTCCACTTCTAGTTGCAACTAAATTATTATTTAATTAATTTCTTTTGCAACCACTTTGACTTATCCATAAATAGTAAACTCACCAATTATTGTTGCAACCACTTTATCATTTAAATAATTTCTCTTTGGAACCACTTTGACTACTTTATTATTTAAATAATTTATCTTTACTCACAACTTCTTGTTGCAACCACTTTATTATTTAATTTATTTCTTGATGCAAAAAATATACCCATGATTAACTCCTAGTTACCATCAATTTGGCTAATACACTTCTTCTAGGAGCTTCTAGAATAATTGACTTCTTTGACCCTATAGGGGATTCTAGATAACTCATGAGGGTTATCCAACTTCATATGGCCATAACTCTCTAATCGCGAGGAGTTATGCAACGTTCCACATATCATCGAAAATGGTATGACATTTACTATCCATATAGAATGGTCTTACCTACAAATATATTAAACTTCATACCATTATACATCAATCAAACTGGAGGGAAATTCCATGGTCACAATTATCCCTTCCAACCTGGAGAAGGGAAACTCCAAATATTGCTTATCCTCTTGTGTCATCTTTGGAAATTTTGATTAGAGTAACAATTGGCTTATTACATCTATTCATGAGGGTTGGCCACTTTGCTAGGATGATTTACATTACCCAAAGCTTCAAAAGTTATCCAAAATTTTCCAAAACGTTTTTTCAATACAATGACTTCTATTTTAAACTTCTATTGAATTTTGAATGACCTCAATCGAGCCTTCTAATCAAATTTTATGGAAAGTTTAAATTCACATGGATTTTAATCATTTATTTGGGGACTTCTTTGCAACTCAACCCTATAACTAGTTTACTTTTGAAATATATATGTCTACGAGTCAACAATTTTTTCTTTTAATATAAAAATATGTTGTATCTTCAATTCCATAGGTACCATTGAATTATGATGTGCCAAGATAATGTTATGAAAAATCTACCAAAACTTGTTGATTTTCACCCTTATTTTGAGAGTGAAGTTGTATATATGACAAATACACTAATTTTTATTAACAAAATTTTTTTTTGGACCTATAATATCCTTTTGTTTTTCCTATGCCACCAATATCACTTCAAATTGACCTCTCAATATTCACATATGATTTTTTTAGTAACCCTTAGTAGTTTTATCCAAGTTTTAGTACTGAACAAAAATATTGAATTGTGCGCATTGTATTGTAATTGATATTCGTGATGTTAACCAAATACATATACATAAAAATAAGGATCATTTAAAAATGGATGGAACACTATAATCACCAAATGTTTATATTCAATTTCAAAATACTCAAAATATTCCAATGCAATATATTCAAAAAAATATCCCAACATGTAGTTCAATCTATTCAATACATAGTTGGATAGTATGAATTTCCAACACACAATGACTTATTTTCCACTAGTTATGTAGTGGCCCTTTGCTACCCTCTATGGAATTTATTACAATATTCTCAATAGGGAACTAACAATCCCTTAATCAAGGTAATAATACTACTTTCAATATAGAAAAATTTCCTCAAATTATAAATACTATAACAATTGAAACAACTCTCTTTCAACACAGGATGACCCTATCTAGTATGTTGGTCATTCATTTTTAAATACTCAATAAAAAAAATTATACAATAGAATTAATAATGATCAATAAAGAACACACTTTATTCATTGCTTTGATGCAAACAAAAATATATTTCAATGCTCTTTCTCTATGAATTTTGTTGATTAATTGGGTTGGTTGTGATTGATTTCAACCCTTGAAGCAAGTTTGGTAGAAAATTCTGGTAGCCCTAGAGGTGTGAGCTTCTGTCCTTGAGATACTATTCGTTGTATGATATATTCTGTATAAGAATTATCTATAGGGATACATTTCTAGTGTATTGGTTGTTTGTTGTTGGGATACTTCATTGGGCATCTTGTCAAGACATATCCTGTGTTATTTGGAGTATGGTTGAGGGTTTATGGTTGAGACATATTGTTATCATTACAGGTTGTGATTGCATAATAGTGAAGTTTCGATGTATGGTTAATGTAATGGTTTCTTATATCACACAAGATCATTGATAGATATGTATGAACCTAGTACATGGTTGTGTTAGATCTACTTGGATATTGGATGAGTATTATTTTCCATCAAATCATCTAGTTTGTGAGAAAATTCAAAGAGATCATAAAGTGACCGAGACTGATACAGTGACATAGACAGAGTGACAGAGATAGTATTAGTGATACTAGTAGAGATTTTTGATAGTCCGCGAGTTACAACAAATAGAGGAGTGGACATCCACAAGTTGCAATAGGGAAAGGTGTGAACATCCACGTGTTGCAGCACAGACAGGTCATGGATATGTAGGAAAGAGTTGAAGAATATTGGTACATGTTGTGACATGTTTTCAATGACAATTGTGATAGTGAAAGAGTTGATACAATGATAGTGAAAGGTTGTCTACATTTGACATTTATATTTCAGGGCAGTTGGATGGGGAAATGATAGGTGGTTGTAGTCATAGAACATAAGGGGTCGTAGCCTCCTTCTGGTTGGATCCAGAGAATTGGGGATTTGGATCTTCCCTCAGATTGTAGCCTGAAAATATAGGGGGTTGGAGCTTCCTTCCAGTTGTAGCTAGAGAAAAAAGGAATTTGGTGCTTCCAATGAATGTACTTCTTAAAGACATATAAGAAAATTTTTACAGTGGTTTTCTACCGCATTGGGTTTCCACATAAAAATATTGGTGTATTGTGTATGTGTATGATTTCTCATTGTTAATGGTTTATTTATTCTACACGTATTGAATGATATTGGTAAACTAATCATAAATTTAACAACACTCATATATATTGTGGTTAAAAAGGATTAAAAAKAATTATTACKTATTCACCCCCCCTATCAGTAATCCAATAGTTGGTATCAAAGATGGTCCTTCAAAAGGAAGTTTAACCACTAGAAGGAGATCATGGATTACTCTAAGATTGGGATACCACGGTTTGATGGGGAATATTATGCCTTCTGGAGCARAATAATGAACACACACATACATGAACTAGGATTTGATGTCTAGCAATCAGTATTAGATGGATACAAAGMAAAAACCACTCCTCCAACAGATAAAGATGGAAAGAAAATTGAAGAAAATAATTCAAGATCCACAAGTGCACTCTWGAATGGTATGACTAAATCAATATGCACCAAGGTTATACATTGTGATTCCGCAAAATAAATCTGAGACAAATTGAAGAATATATACGAAGGAGATGAGAAAGTCAAGGAAGCTAGACTTCAAATTTTCATAGCAAAGTTCGAACAATTGAAGATGAATGAAGATGAAGACATATTAGCCTAATTTCTATGAGTTGATGAAGTAGTAAATAGTATCAAAGCACTGGGAGATGAAATATGGAATTAGTTGTTGTCAAAAAGGTATTGAGATACCTACCAATGAGATTTGATTCAAATATTTCAACACTAGAAGAGAGAGTGGACCTAGCTACAATGACCATGGATGAGTTGCATGGGACACTCACAACTTATGATACGAGGAAAGAGAAAGAAAATCTAGTTAAAATTGAAGCAACATTCAAGGATTCTAAGAAGACAAAGAAAAAGGAAAATTCAGACAGTAGCAACAGTGATGTCTCAGAAGACGATGAAGAAGTAGCCAACTTTGTTAGAAGGCTGAAAAAGGAAACCAAAAAATATAAAGGTAAGATTCCATCAATTGTTTTTAATTGTGATGGTATTGGTCATTTTTCTAACAAATGTTCCCATAAGAAAAAGAAAATAAATGAAGAAGATGACCCTAAAAGGAAACAGTTACAAAAAGGCAGGATAAACGAAAATAATTTTTTCAAGAAAAGACTTTGCACCAAAGAAGACAGTTCCTCATTAGATTAAGACGAAGTCAACGATAGTGATACATAAAGGGTATTATTCATGGCAGTAGAAGACTCCGATGAAGAAGGATTTGAAGAAGAATACGAAGAGGAAGAAGTTTATTACAGAGAATAATTGTTGAGTTCCATGGAAGTTACAAAAAGGGAAAAGAAGAAAAACAAGTCACTTCAAGCAGAACTAAAAAGAAAAGAGGGAGTTCAAAATTCCAACTCCGAAGAACCAGAGAAAATGATAACTAAATTAAAAATCCAAGTAGAATATGACAAGAGAATTGAAGAAGCACTGAAAGAATAGTTAGAAGAAAGAGACATGATCATTAGAAGTTTGGAAGTAGAGATTGTCACATTGAGAAAATACCTTCAGAAGAAAAACATGCAGAAAAACTCTAAAGTTTTGGATGGGATTATTAGTGGTCAAAGGCCACATCATGACAAGTCCAGACTAGGATACAAACATACAGAAAAAGTCTCAAGTTCTAAAACAAAAGATCAAGAAATATAACTAAGAAGCTACACAGAGACAATCAAAGGATCTCCTAAGAAGGAAGAAGACAAGAAGTTTCATGAGGAAGATCATGAAGATACTCCACCACCTAGAAGATTCAGATTCCAGAACCAGGAATAGTAAGAAACAAAAAGGCCTCAATAATAAGAAGGATTCATAAGAGTAAATCCTTTTAGAAGATATTCAACTTCAAGGTATCAAACTATCTTCCTTGGACTATGTTATTCATGTAACTATTTTGGACATAAGGATGCAAATTGTAGAGAAAATAACAGAAACATAAACAACCATGAAATGTATGCATGAAATGGTTATTTAAGAAGGCCTAGTGAAAAACAGATAAAAAACTACAACAGGTTTGAATCCTTGAGTACTGAAGTAGAATGTTACAAGTTCAAAAACTTTGGACACGAGACCAAATATTGTAGAATGACAGTTCCTCCAAGAGAATCACAATAAAGAAAAAAAAATTATAGATAGGAATCTCAAATAATGTGGATAAGGAACCAAAATCAGTACAACAATGAAGAATGCACACTCTCTCTACAAGATCAACACAAGAAACATGGTTGGTATGTTGACAGTGGTTGTTCAAAGCACATGTCAGGTGATAAGGACAAGTTTCTAACATTTAAAAAGGAAAGAGACATGTCAATTTATTTTGGAAACGATAACTCGGGGAAAATCATTAAAAGAGGCACAATCAAGATTGGAAGTAAGGATGCCAAGGCATAAAATGTTCTACTAGTGGAAGATATGAAACACAATCTTCTGAAGGTAATCCAAATGTGTGACCAAGGTCAAAAACTTGTGTTTGATTCACAGAAATGTGAGATAAGAAAAGCAAATTCAGGAAGAGTGGTGGCTACAATTGTAAGAACTCCAAGAAACATATATGTACTAAATGAAATTGGAAAGGAAAAGTGTTGTTTAGGAAAGGAGTATGAAGTTTGGAAATGGAACAAAAGAATGGGTCACGAAAATTTTGATAATCTTGTCAAGGTCAAAAAAAAGGAAGTAGTCAGAGAAATTCCCTAACTCATGAAGCCGACAAACACATTGTGCAAGCATTTCCAACAAGGAAAGCAAACCAATACCAAGTTTAAATAAAAGTAATATTACACACCAAAACCATTGGAATTATGCATATTGATCTATTTGGACCAACTAGAAAAAAGGGGTTGAAAGGTGAGCAATATTTTATGTTGTTGGTTGATGACTATACAATAATGAAGACAATTTGTTTTCTCGGAAAGAAGTCAAAGGAATTCGAGAACTTCAATATGTACAAGGATATGGCTGAAAATGAAATAGATTCAAAGATCAAATGTTTGATATCAGACAATGGAGGAGAGTTTACTTCAAAGGAATTTATGGACTTCTGTAGTGAGCATCAGATAAAGAGGAAATTCTCTGTTGTTAGGACACCGCAACAAAATGGAGTCGTCGAAAGGAAGAACATGACAATACAAGAAATGGCTTGAACTATGTTAATGGATTCCAAGTTGACAGACATATTTTGGGTACAAGTAATGCATACAAAAATTCAAATTCAAAACAAAGGAATGCTCAGAAACAACCATGATAAAAATCCCTACGAGCTATAAAAAGGAAGACAAGTGAATGTGAATCGTTTCAGGGTTTTTGGAAGAAAATGCTACATTAAAAGAGAATATGGGAAAATGGGAAAGTTTGAATCTCTTGTTGACAAAGGTATACTTGTTGGGTACTCAAAATCAAGGAAAGAATACAAATTATTGAATCTAAAGATCAACAAAAATGTGGAAAGCATCAATGTGATGTTTGATGAGACAGGTGGATGAAGGATAAAAGAAGAAGGCAATGATTCAATGGAGCAAGTTCATAAAGAAGAAGTAGGAGGAGAGGAAGATGAAGAAGAGAAGCCAACATAAGAGAAAGAACAATAAGATCTTCAAKTACCTCGAAAGACACCTAGAAGAAAAATACAGAAGAATCATCCAYCAGGTCATATTACCAGGAATAAAGATGCGAGAGTYGAAACTAGAAGAATAATATGTTCACTAGAACAACTACACCTGRCACTACTATCAACAATTGAGCCAAKAATTTTTTATGAAGACAACAAGGATGAATTATGGATCAAATAAATGCATGAAGAGTTATATAATATAGATAATAATAACACTTTGGAACTAGTTCCAAGGCCAAGGAACATGAATGTGATCAATACAAAGTGGGTTATCAAAAMAAAAAATGGAACAAAGATGAATAGGTTACCAGGAAGAAAGMAAGATTGGTATGTAAAGGATACACTCAGGCTGAAGGTATATAATTTGAAGAGACATTTTCCCMAATTTCTATAATGGAAGAAATTAKATTGATTCTTTCTTATGCATGCTCCAAGAATATTAAAGTGTATCAAATGGACATGAAATCAACCTTCCTAAACGAGGATCTAGAGGAAGAAGTTTACATTGAGCAACCAGAAGGATTTCAGTTTTCAGAGGTTGAAAATTATGTTTGCAGGTTGAATAAGGCCTTGTATGGTCTCAAACAGGCCCCCAGAGCATGGTATTCTAGATTCAATAGATATTTACAGCAGCAAGGGTTCAGGAAAGGGAATGCAGACAAAAACCTCTACATCAAGGTAAATCAAGATAATATTTTGTTAATTGAAGCTTATGTTGATGATATTATCTTTGGAAGTGATGATGACAAGATGAGCCAAAAATTTGAAAAGGATATGAAAAATGAGTTCGAAATGTCATTGCTTGGAGAAGTATATTTCTTTTTGGGTCTTCAGTTATGTCAAAGCAACCAAGGCATTTTTATCTCTTAGACCAAGTATATCAAAGAAATACTAAAGAGGTTCAGAATGGAATATTGCAAACCAATCAATACTCCTATGAAAACTAGTTGCAAGTTAAGTAAATATGATTATTCAAAAGCTACATATCAAAGGCAGTACATGTCAATGATTGGCAACTTACTTTATGTGACAACTTCCAAACTAGATGTGATGAAGGAAGTTAGATAGGTGGCACAATTTCAAGCAACACCAAATCAATCACAAGTTTTGGTAGTAAAGAGGATATTCATATATCTCAAGGGTACATAAGAGTTTGGATTACGGTATCCAAAAAAGAAGGATCTATCACTTATTGCATACACAGATGCAGATTGGGAAGGTTGCATTGATGATCGAAGAAGTACAAGTGGAACAAATTTATACTTGGGTGGATGTTTGGTATCTTGGCTAATCAAGAAACAATCATCAATATCATTGTCTACAGCCGAAGGAGAGTATATTGCATCAACAACATGTTGTACACAAGTCCTATGGATGAAAAAACAATTGAAATATATACAGGTTGATTATGATGAGCCCATTCCAATATTTTGTGATAACACAAGCGTCATCAGTCTCTCAATGAATCCAGTGATGCACTCCATTATGAAGCACATTCCAATAAATTTTCATTTTCTATGGGAACAGGTTGCAGAGAAGAACATTAGAGTTGAGTATGTTAGGAAAAAAGAACATATTGCAGATATCTTTACAAAATTGCTTCCACGGGAAGCTTTTGAGTATCTTCGCTAGAAACTCGAAGTAGTTTCTACCCCACAATGAATTTTGAATGATTTTCTTATATGTCATATATTTACACGAGGAAGCACCATGAAGAGGAAAAAGGACAATTTGGTTAGGGGGAGAAGCCTCAAGGATAGTTTAGTCAGGGGGAGTAGCCCTGAAGGGAAGTTACCCTTTTCCATTAATGTCAAAGGGGGAGAGATTAATTAGATGCATGGAGAGAAAGAACAGAGGCATGATTCCAGGGGGAGCGAAGGTCACAGGGGGAGCATGAACGCCATGACTTCAGTGTTGCATCATAGCATTGTCATCAATGGAAAAGGGGAATATTTTTGATTAATTGGGTTAGTTTTCATTGATGTCAACCCTTGAAGCAAGTCTGGTAGAAAATTATGATAGCCCCAAAGGTTTGAACAAGGAGCCCATATTTTTCTAAAGAATAATGTAATGAAGATCAATGAATTTGTAGGAAAGACTATCATAGTTGGATAATACATGTCGTCTCATTTTTGATGATATGTGGTACGTCACGTAGTTGTTTGCGGTTGAGGAGATATGGCTTAGTGAAGCTGGACAAGCCTCATGAGTTATCTAGAAGCCCCTAGAAGGTCAAAGAAGTCAATTATTCTAGAAGCTCCTAGAAGAAGTTTACTAGTCAAAGTGGTTGTAACTAGGAGTTAATCATGGGTAAAGTTGTTTCAATAAGAAAATAATTAAAAATAAATTAGTTGCAACAAGAAGTGATGAGTTTACTATTTATGGATAAAGTGGTTGCAAGTGGTTAAAGTAGTTGAAAGAAGGTTATCCCTAAAAGAGGGAAGTTGGGTAAAACAGTTAGAAGATAACCCCTAAAGGAAGGTACTTGAAGAATATAAATAAGAGAGCAAGGGTCTCCCATTAACACCTAATTTTGAGCACATTGAATAAATATTTTGTGAAATGTTATGGGTACATATTATTGACAAATTTGAAGCAACAAGTCTGTAGTAGTGACGTTCAACAAAAAGAGAAGTTGCATAAGTCGAAGGGTCAATACTGCGGTTTCTGAACTAGATTTGTACGGAAGACATTTGTGAGTTGTAGAACTAGAAGGACATGGGTATCCATGGGCTACAGTGGGATAAAGCATGGACATCAATGAGCTTACTGAAGACATGTCGTATATATGTTTCCAAAGTTGAAGAAAAGCAATATCATATCTATCATCAATGACAAGTTGCAGAGCTAAGAAGAGGCTACATGAAGGACCAACTATGAGAAGGTACAACAAAGTTATCCACGGTAAAAAAAGGTATGTTATATGATTATCTTAATTAGATCCTTGGTGAATTCTTGGGGTATAGCCATGGAATATTGGGATTTTGTCCTTGAGAGTCTATTGGTTGTATGGTATATTATGTATAAGAAAGATCTACAGGGATACATTGCTACTATATTAGTTGTCTTTTGTTGGAATACTTCATTGGGCATCTTGTTAAGACATGTCATGTGTTATTTGGAGTATGGTTGAGAGTTTATGGTTGAGACATATTGTTATCAGTACAGGTTTTTATTGCATAACAGTGAGGGTTTTATGTATTGTTAATGTAAGGGTTTATTATATCACACAATATCAGTGAGACATATGTATGAACCTAGTACATGGTTGTGTTAGATCTACTTGGATATTGGAAGAGTATTCTTTTCTATCAGATCAACCATTTTGTGAGTAGATACCGAGAGATCAGATAGTTATTGAGACTAAGATAGTGACACAGACAGAGTGGCAGAGACAATATTAGTTATATTAGAAAATATTTTTTCTATTCTGGGAGTTGCAACAAACAAAGGCGCAAACATATGAGAGTTACAACAAGGAAAGGCACTAACATATGTGTGTTGCAACACAGACAGGTCAGGGATCTGTAGGAAAGAGTTGAATAATATTGGTACAGGTTGTGACAGGTTTTCAGTGATAGTTGTGATAATGATAGAGTTGATACAGTGACAGTGACAGGTTGTCTACATTTGACATTTATATTTCAGGGTAGTTGAATGGGGCAAGGATAGGTGGTTGTAGCCACCTTCCAGTTGTAGCCAAAGAACATAGGGGGTCGTATCCTCCTTTGGGTTGGAGCTAGAGAAATGAGGAGTTGGAGCTTCCCTCAGGTTATAGCCTGAAAATATAGGGGGTTGGAGTCTCCTTCCAATTGCAACTTGAGAGAAAAGGAAGTTGGTGCTTCCAATGAATGTACTTCTTAAAGACATATAAGAAAAAGCATTATGTGGTTTTCTCCCGCATTGGGTTTCCACATAAAAATACTAATGTACTGTGTATGTGTATGATTTCTTATTGTTCATGATTTATATTCTACACTTATTGAATGATATTGGTAAATTGATCATAAAGTTAACAACACTCATATATATTGTGGTTAAAAGGGATTAAAAAGAACTACTATTGATTCACCCCCCTCTCAGTAATCCAACAAATTCAACCATAATAATTATTATTTTATTTTCTCAAATTGGAGGAGTATTATAATTAATTCAATGTTCATATTATAAATATTATAGTTCAGAAAGCTTAAGTTTCAACAATGCAAAGCAATCAAGTTACTAGTTGGGAATCAAGATGAACTCTCTAAACATAAAATAGATACATTTAGTCAGTCAAAAGATATGCTAAACACAATTTGTATAAGGCTAATAACACTCTAAATCATGTACAATTATTACCTCTTGAAGTAGAAGAAAACAACCACAAAAATCCGAGACATTTTCCTTGAAAAACTCAAATAAGCAACTACATGACTTGGTTGCATGTTTCCTAAAGTCAATTGGAGTCCAAAATGTTGTGGCCACAAGTTTTATAAGTGAAACGTGTGGTCAGTTGTGACTATGGCTTCTATAGGCCATGACCACCTCTATTCTATAAGGAAAAATAATTACAAAATTTGTTTCTAGACTTTTCCTTGGGTGGTCAATAAAGATGAGGTTTCATATAGATATTATATTGACCTTATAGCATATGCTAAAGGTTATAAATAATGAATTCTATTCTTCAAACAATTGATAATTCTCTAAGAATTTTTCAAAGGTTCAAACCCAAAATACCAATTCCTTATTTTCCAAGGAAATGCAAATACCTCTATTGTTTTCATACTAACATGCATGCTTATAGAAGGCTATATACGACCCTCCCTTGATGAATATTTAGTTCCAATATTTCTGCAATTAATAGATCCAATTCTCCTTTACCAAATATATAAATTTATTACCGATTGACACCCCTATCAACTCCCAAATGGGTACTCTTCTTCCCTAGGGACCCCTGAGCTGCAATGGGTTGTACAAGAAGAGTACAATTTAAACTAGTAATTAAGATTATGTATCTCCTCTAGAGAATATGAGGACCCCTCTTGAAAAGTACATACACAAATATTGAGAACAAAATAAGCAATATATCACTAAGAAAAAATTGATCTTTACAACATCCATCCAACATTAGGGTGTAAAAAGGTGAGATCTCAAGCCCAATCCTCCTTTCTTATAAAGCCTTTGAGGCTCATGCCATTTATCCATATCATGCAAAATACTAATTATTTAAATTACTAATTTCATATTATTCACCCACCCATGTGTCATTATTGGGTATGTGTTATATTCTTTGTCGGGCGCACAGGGGGGTTTGAGGGGGGGTGCATCGCCCCCGAGAAAATTTGTTTTCCTCGAGAAACGTGTCACATGTTTTCCTCGTTTTTCATGTTGCCTCAATTTTCATGTCCATTGTTGGGCGGTTTTTCTCTTTTTGATGTTTTTACTCTTCAAAGTTTCTTTTTCTCTCTAATTAACTTGTGTTGTTCTAAGACTTCCATTAGTCTGCAATTAATGGCTTTATGTCTATGATTATGACATCTGAAGCATTGTAAGTCCCCTTCTTGTAGAGGTTCAAAGGAGTTATAGTTTCTGCTCTTAACTCAATTTGTTGCTTGTTTATCCTTAAGGATATAATTCTTAACCTTCAAATTTTTCTTTCTATATTCTCTACAATTTATAGCTTTGTGTCCAAAATTAGAGCATGCAAAGAAATAACCAGGAAAAATGTGAGGATACATGTTTTGGTAAAACTTCTTTGGTATTAACTTGCCTTCTTTCCTAATGGGTGGAGGTAATCTTCTGGAGTTATGATTATTACTTATCTTCTCCTCATTTATCTTCTTGAATGTACTACGAAGAGCATTTGCATAAGATAAGAGCATTGGCTTTCCTTTTGAGAATAACCTATTCCATTTTTATTTCCAGAATCCCTTTGCACTGTAATAATCTTATCTAATATTTTAGAGCTATTTTCAGATTATGTTTGAATGATTTTTGCATCCAGCTCCTTTTTCAGATGAACTATTTCTGCCTCCATCCTTTCAACAACTATTTGTTTTTCTTCAAGAGACTTTTCCAGACTTTCTTCAATCTTATTTG
>ML804118.1:161299-188010 GCA_009831015.1 Picea engelmannii
TGAATTTCACAAGATTGTCAAAGTTAATATGCCCCAACCTCCTATGCCATAGCCAACTTTCATCTACAGAATTTGTATGACACTCCTCATTCAATTTTGCATCTAGTATATATACATTTTCAGGAGTTCTAGGAGCAGTACCAACTAATTTTCCTGTGTCTTCTCTCCTAATCTCACATTTTTTGGAATCAAAGATGCAAAAGTATCCCAGATCACAGGTTTGACTGACACTTAATAAACTAGGCTTCAATTTATCGACAAGTAGTACATTTCTATCTTTGTCTTTTCCCAAGCTCACAGTGTATTTCCTAAGTATGTTACTTGAAGCATTATCACCAAATGTAACTTTACCTGTTTGTTTCTTTAAGTCTAAAAACTTGTCCTTGTTACCTATCATATGTTTCAAGCATCCACTGTCAACATACCAGAGATCCTTTTCATCTTTAGTTTTTAGGGCAATAAGAAATTCTCTTTTTGATGTTTTTACTCTCCAAAGTTTCTTTTGATCTCTAATGAACTTGGGTTTTTCTAAGAATTCCATTAGTCCGCAATTAATGGCTTTATGTCCATGATTATGACATTTGAATCATTGTAAGTTCCCTTCTTGTAGAGGTTCAAAGGAGTTAGAGTTTCTTCTCTTAACTTGATTTGCTACTTGTTTATCCTTAAGGATATAATTCTTAACCCTCAAATTTTTCTTTCTATATGCTCTACAATTTATAGCTTTGTGTCCAAAATTAGAGCATGCAAAGCAATAACCAGGAAAAATGTGAGGATACCTGTTTTGGTAAAAATTATTTGGTATTGTCTTGCCTTCTTTCCTGATGGGTGGAGGTAATCTTCTGGAGTTCTAATCATTATTTATCTTCTCTTAATTTATCTTCTTGAATGTACTGCAAAGAGAAACTGCATAAGATTCTGAGTTAACATGGATTTCCTTTTGAGAATAACCTATTCCATTTTTATTTACAGAATCCCTTTTCACTGTAATAATCTTATCTAATATTTTAGAGCTATTTTCAGATTTTGTTTGAATGATTTTTGCATCCAAGTCCTTTTTCAAATGAACTATTTTTGCATCCATCCTTTCAACAGTTATTTGTTTTTCTTCAAGAGACTTTTCCAGACTTTCTTCAACCTTATTTGCTTCTAAGATTTGTTTTTTTGGATTGTTCATAAGTTCTTCCATCTCCTTTTCTTCTTGTTCGTATTTTTCTTTCTGTTCAACTACAAAACTTTTCAACTATCTATATCTGGTTTTGTATTTTCTTAATTCATATAAGGCACTGAGAATTTCTTCATCCATATTAACTTATGCTTCATCTTCTAACTCTTTCTCATGTTAATTTTTTCTATTTCATTAGATTCTTCACTACCTAAGAAAAGGACTTCATCATCATCAGATTAATCGTTGTCACTAGACTGTGATGAGTTGTTGTCTTCTTCTTTTGAGTAGAAATTAGTTTTCCCTCTATAGAAATTTTTATTGTAGTTGTGTTTTTCCTTTTTTTTGGTATTGTTTGTTTTTGTTTTCTTTCTCTTCAGGTTCTTGCTTGGGATAGGGACACTTGGATGTGAAATGACCAACTTTGCCACAATTAAAACATTTGAAAGGAAGTTTTCCTTTGTATTTCCCTGATCCTTTCTAAATTTTTCTAATGAAGTTGGCTTCTTCCACATCAGATTCTTCATGATGACAAGATTGAGGTTTTTGCTTATGATTTATCTTAGTCTTGAATGCTTTGAAAGTTGTTTTGTCTTTTGATGATTTATTATTTCATGTTCTCATCTCATATGTTGTAAAAATTACATGGAGTTGGTCAACTATGAGTGAGCTTAGATCGGATCTATATTCAACTGAGGAAATCTTTGAATCATATCTCATCGATAATGACTTTAGTATTTTTTTCACAATGGGTTTATATGTAACTTCTTCTCCTGCTGCTCTAATTGAATTGACCACTTCATCTACCCTATGAAAGTACTCAACAATATTTTCTTCTTCTTTCATTTTCAGGTTTTCAAATTGAGTTCTATAGGTTTGTAGTTTGGCTTCCTTGACTTTGTCATCTCCTTCATATGTGGCCTCAAATTTGTCCCAGATTTCTTTGGCCAATTTGCAATGCATAACTTTCACACATATAGAGTTAGTCAACCCTACTAGAATACCATTAACCACTCTTGAGTTATCATTACAGATTTTATTTCCTCCAGATTCTTTGGGTGGAGTAGTTGGTGCAATGTAACCATCTTCAACAGATTGCCAGATATCAAAACCAAGAGCCAACATGAAGTTTTTCATTCTTATTTTCCACAAAGCATAGCCTTCTCCATTGAACAATGATGCTTTTTTGTTAGACATTCCTTCTTGTTGATCCATCTTCAGGATCTACCTTCAATTTTGATAGACTGTGATGAAGGAACCGGCTATGATACCATTTGAAGGATCAGATCCAGTCATTGAGAGGGGGGGGTGAATCAGTGACACAACAATTATATCAAATTTTTCATTTATCAATGAAAACATAATTTTAACACAACATTTTATCGTGGAATCCAAATGGGAAAACCACAAACTATTTTCTATTAACTGCAAAATTTGTTTTACATGTTAAATAGAAGGAAGATGTACTTCCTCTTTGATCAGCACCAACTGATCAGGATGCACCCACACCCTGGTTTATCACCAACTGGTAGGAGGCTATGACCCCCTGTTTAGTCAGCTATAACTGACAAGGAAGCATCAACTCCATCTGCAGGCACCAACCTACCCTTGCACCACCCAACCACCCTTAATGCATAGGTATTAGCTTTTCTTCCTGGAATTTGCTTCATCTTTTGATCTTCTGATCTGGATTGTAGAGACACTTTCTTCTCACCACTTTTTCTCGTTTATATAATCTTCAAACTGGTGTGAAATTTAAAACAATGTGTCCCTTTATTTGAACCATTGTACCTTTTCGTTTAAAATGATAATTAAACTTTAATTAATATCATTTTTTCCTTTTTTTTTATTCTTTATTCATATTTTCATGATTTATTCTCTTTTAATCATGACTGTGTATCGATTCATTTTTGTCATGAGTTGATCACAGACATGGATCGACTCATTAGATCGTACTCATGTTACTGTTGCGTTACCGGTTCACCAACAGACCATATTCGATCATTTATCGATTCTCTGTATTGCTCTGGTGTAAGTCTCTATCAAATGAAATCTGTATGAGGCACTCCCTTCAAACCATTTCATATGATTGTGCAATATAGAACCACGGGCCTTAGAAACTATAGCGACATCCCTTTAAAAACTCTTATAACATATGACCAATGGCGGTGACCTTGTGCTTAGGCAATACGATCTCCTAAGAATTTATCGTTCCAACGGTCATGATTCAATTTCCTAACGAGATGGATGGTTGAAGAAATTTCAACACTTTTCCCTTCGAGTCATCGTGACTTTCAATATTACAAAACTCACGATAACGAAATCGCTGAAACAATCGGATGACTCACATTACATCTCTGAACCAGATCAATGGTTAGTGTTTCATCCTTACACTATCCTTCCACTGTTGTAGATTGACGGATGTGACTTAATCATGCATTGATATGGATGGATTTCGTAATTTCGGGATTCTTATTGTGACATAACTTGCTAATGTCTCTTGTTGACATGTCACAGGCCTATTAGTTGCCACGTGTCATTCATATTCATGGTTTTCACGTACCTGAAATGATGTATCAAATTGACACTTATCAGTTTCTTACTATGCCACGTGTCCTTGCTGACGTGGTTCTCTGACCCATAGCCCTGTTCCAATGATCCTCGTTGTGTACTCCAAATCGACAATCCTTATCTTATCGCGATTTCACATTTCGACATTCTTGTGATGAGGGGTCTCGACACTCCATTTCACGATCGCCGAAATAGAGCTTGGTTACACTAGCTCCTTCCCTTCTCGTGACCATCGATGGTGACCAGGCACTTATCCACAAAGCGCTTCACAATTCTGCACTTCGGGGATTCTATCATGAGTCTCCTTAACTCCTCCAAATCCTGGTATCTGAAATGCCGAAATGGAGGCTAGAAATGCTAGCTCCTTCCTTAACCTCATCCTTTGACTATGTGACCACTGTTTGTGACCAGGGGCCAAGACAGAGGAGTGCGTCGTGATTTTTCATATCACAAAATCCTGATATGAGTTTCCTCGCTCGAAGACCATGAAACTCTGAAAATGCTTCATGATAGATCAATGGTCCATACCCTCGGTGATCCGACGGCTGACAGGGTTTCCACACTTTGAAATCACAGCCTCTTTACCTCACTTATCCCATCCTTTCACTTTGATATGATCTGATGGCTGACGAGAATCGGGTTTAATCTGATGGCTGCTGAGACTTCTCACAATTTCCTGTGCAATGGTCAACTTCTTAAAATTTTCAAGGAACTCGACGATACATATGCAATGCACTTATTCCTACTGATCTTTGATCCTCATTCACTAACCCTCTCGAGCCTTTATCATTGGATTGTTGATCCTATCGTGATCAACAATAGACACGAAATACAATTCTCTTCTATTGTTCGCTCCTCCTCCTAAGCTTGCGTTGTCTATCTCTCCACACAGTTGACATATTCTGCTGACTAACATACCTATTGACATCAATGACAATATCAACTGATGTACTTTATCATTACAGATCATCACTTCGACTGTTGACATCAATGACAATATTTCCAACATCGATAACCAAAATCATAGGACGAGGAAAAGTCAAGTTGAGGCTTATATATGGAAGAATTAGAACACTTCCCGGTGTTCTGCACATCCCAGGTTTGGCCACAAATTTGATTTATGTATGAAAAATGGACGATGCAGGGGAAAAAAATTTATTTGAAAGGAAACCTGTAGATGGTTCAAGGAGCAATGGTGTTGTTGAAGGGAGTTCGGTTTGGAACTCTGTATAAGCTGCAAGGAAGCACTATTAGTGATGGGTGTAATAGTTCCATTGTTCCTGATATTGGAGTTGAAGAAGAAATAACTCCTACAGTCTCTGGAGAAAATTTTATGTTGTGGCATCAAAGACTGGGGCATATCGGAGAGAAGGGTCTTTGAATACAACATGGTAAAGGTATGGTTGAAGGTATGTCTAACTGCTCTCTAGATTTTTATTTCTGTGAACATTGTATATATGGGAAGTAGAATTGGGTAAGATTCCCCTCTAATGCATCGAGGGAAGAAGAGATTTTACATCTAGTTCACAATGATGTTTTTGGACCTGTATCAGTCCCATCGTTGGGAAAATATTTGTACTATGTCTCATTTATATATGACTTCTCAAGGAATACTTGGATATATTTCCTTGGGCAAAAATCTGAAGTATTTTACAGGTTTAAATAGTTTAAGGCTCTTATTGAGAATCAAACAGAGAAAAGAATTAAGGTGTTGAGGACAAATAATGGAAAAGATTTCTGAGGGAATGAATTTGAAGAATTCTATAAGAAGTGCATTATAGAAAGGAAGAAGACTACTCCATATACACCTTACCAAAATGGAGTTGTAGAAAGGATGAACAGGATGTTGATGGAAAAAGAAAGGTGCATGCTCAGTGGTGTCAAGTTAGGGAAATAATTCTGGGCAGAGGCAGTGGGTACTGCATGTTACCTGGTCAATAGACCACCCTCATCATTGTTGGATGAAAATACTCCACAAGAGGTATGGACTTGTAAGAAACCTTCTCTCACACATCTCAAGGTATTTGGTTGTGATGCATATGTTCATGTTCCAAAGGAAAACAGGAGTAAGATAGATAAGAAGGTTGAAAAGTGTATCTTTATTAGATATAAAGATGGTTTGAAAGGTTATAATCTTCGGAACCCATAAACTAAGAAGGTAGTGTATAGGCAAGATGTGGTATTTAGATAAATGAAGGATGTTGTTAAACAGGAAGTCCTACCAAGTAAGGAAGAACCATAGAAAATAGAGTTTGATTTAAAGGATGATGAATCAGACTCTATAGAAGAATAGGAATCATAGGAAGAAGATCCTCATACTCCAGTATTGAGGAGATCAGTTCGAGAAAGAAGTCTACCAGAAAGGTATACTCCATCTGATTTCCGTTCAAATTTTTCTTTGTCTGTTATTGATGATGATCCTAGATCTTTCACGGAAGCAGTGGATTCATAGGATGGAAATCTCTGGAAAAAGGCCATGGACGAAGAAATGGAAACCTTGGATAATAATGAGGCTTGGGATCTAGTGGAGTTGCCGACTAGAAGAAATCCCATTAGTAGAAAATGGGTATTTAAAAGGAAGTTGAATACAGAAGGAAAAGTGGAGAAATACAAATCTCGGTTAGTAGCAAAGGGTTATTCCCAGGTTGAGGGAATCGATTTTGGTGAGATTTTTTCTCCTATTTCCAAGTAACCTCTATAAGTTTTTTGTTATTTGTTGCTACTGCATTTTATTTTGAAGTAGAACAAATGGATGTGAAGACAACATTCCTACATGGGGATCTCGAAGAAGAAATCTATATGAAGCAACCACAAGGTTATGTTCTGAAGGGAAAGAAGGAGCTGGTATGAAAGCTGACAAAGTCCTTGTATGGTTTAAAACAATCACCAAGGATGTGGTATCAAAATTTTGATACTTATATGTTGGGACTTGGCTTCAAAAGAACCAAAGAGGATCATTGTCTGTATTTTAAATTAATTGGTGATCATTTGATTTATTTGGTCTTGTATGTGGATGACATGTTATTGATAGGAAACAACAAGGAGATTATCCAGGATGTGAAAACTCAGTTGTCCTCTAAATTTGACATGAAGGATCTTGGTGCTTCAAAATTCATTTTGGGCATGGAAATTAAAAGAGATCATAAAAAGACGAGACTCTAGTTAAATTAGAGAAAATATGTCGAGACAATATTGTAGAGGTTTAATATGAAGGAATGTAAACCGATCAAGGTTCCTATTCTTGTTGTTGTAAATTTATCTGCGGATCAGTGTCCCAAGACACATTTGTTTATGATTAAAATTGCAACAAGGATTTCACCCACAAATTATTTCTTAAGCCTATTATTTAAACTATGCTAACGATATATAATACTAGTAGGTGGGACCCCATTTTAGATTGGAGGATCAGAGATAGTCTTATTACACATTTTATGTTGTTGTTTCGATGTTGCTTACAAGGTTCTATATGATTGACAACGAGGTATTGGTTTTGTTTGTGACAAAATGGCAGATGGATTATGCATTTTATGTGTTGGTTATGTTTCTCTAAGCTCTAAATTCCATGGATGAATGGCTTGTATTTATTGTTATTAAAATTGATATTTTCATCGTGATTCATTACCTGTCAACACCTGCACAAGACACATGTTAGTAACAACAAGAGCAATATGAAAAAAATCCATGAAAGGGAACCATACTATGCTATGTTATACTATGTGCAAATGAAATTTAAAGGAATTAATGTTAGTCCTAACTAGTAATGTTAGTGGCTATACGATTTGTATTGAGTTATATTGGGAAAATTTGATATATTTAATTGTATGGTTTTGGCAATGGTTAATATGGATTGGGTGGTTCAATTGGAAAGCAATGTGTGCAAGTTTCGATGCATGGAATTAATGGTATGGTTTGGCTGGCTGTCATGTACTACGAAATTGAATGAAATGGAGGATGGAAGTGACGTGAAGTAAATGAAATTCACTCCATACTTTTCCCACTAGTCGTCAGCCTAGTATAGTTATTTTTCATTTGGTTTTGTTGTGGTTAAGCTCTGAGATCCAGGCATGGAAGGAACTGCTCGACCAACTCACATTTTTAAGGCCATTGGTTACAAGTATGGTTCTTTTCGCCCATCCATGAATTCGGACTGTGTATGAAATGAACGTTGGCTCGATAGTGTGTTGGTTTGTGTTTTCTTGAGGTTAGTAACTGTGTAAACGCGTGGTGTTTTCTCTTGAATGATTGTCTGTGTTATTTGTTGCAAATGGAAAAATTGATGGTTGAAGTTGCGATTTCATTGGTTTTTCTGTGTGGTGGAAACCATGATGGTTCTTTGTTGTCTTATGTTTTTTTTTTTGAGGGTTTCAATCTGTTTATCCTTGTTTTCCATCTCCTCACAGTTATGGTAACCATATCTGGTTGTATTCGATGCTATGGGGTTGTTGTGTATGTTTCAATCCACCTTTTGGCCATTGTATATCTTTTCACCTGGTCGCGATCACTTTTTGTGTTATTGGCATCAACACAGTTGGTTATTGGTTGGCCACTATGCCAAGAAGTATGATTTAGGGTTGTTGGTAGTACCTGGGGTATGAAATTACATCATCATTGTTATGTGTTGGTTTGGATCTTGAGAAGAGCATGAGGGTTATGACTCTGCACATTCTTGGTATTGGTTTCTCTCTAGTAAGAAATCTATGCTCCTTGGCATCGTGGTCTACCCTACCTTGTGTTGAGTTGTCACCTTATTTTATAAGGATAAGGGTTATGAGTCTTGTGGTTCCACCATTCTTGACTCAAAGTTCTGTCACCTACGGTTGATATGGTCGACCTCCAGTCTCCCTGTGTTTTGGTGATCGAGCGAACCCTTGATTATTTCTTGTGTTCATGGTTACAAAGCTCAATTTTGATAAACCCAACCAATCACACTCTTGTTGGGTCTCTTGTTGACTGTCATAAGTTTGTTGAGTAGTATTGACAATGGCCTTGATGATTGTCTTGTCTTTGTTTGATTGGTTGTTGGAGAGTTGTAATTGGAGATGATAATTGGTATATAGTCATTGCCTCCTTTTGTTATGACATTTGAATCAATAACTCAGCATTTTTTAATTGGTTTATTGAGAGTAATCTTAAATGTACAGTCACAGAGATGCCTCTTTTCGTTATGTGTTGGTCTGAGTGTTCCTACAACGCGGTATAAATTGAAGTGATGATTTTTTTGTGTTAAATTTGCCCGATAAGGATTATTGCAATTTGAAGAGTTGATGATTGTGACCTGGCCATCTACTATGTACGATTTATGGAGACATCGTGCATCATTTTGTTTTATTGCACCATCAGAGATGAAGCATGATATTTTGGTAGTATGGTTTCATTGCAAATTTAATTGTTAATATTGTCAAAGGATAGAATCGGCCATGTTTTAAAAGAGTCTGTTCAACTTAGGAAAGACCTGTGTCTATATTTGATTTGAGGATTTATAAATTATGGGTAGTGGTTGATGTTTTTTATGCTTAACAGAGTTGAAGCAATATGACTGTGTGTTCCTTTGGATTTTTTTTTAAATATAAAAGGAAACATAATTCTTTTAACAAGATGTTTGAAAGGCATAGTAATTCTGAGTATGATTATACATTGTATCAATTGAATTTTTTTAAAAGGAAATTAGATGTGGGACAGTGAACAAGTTTTAACACACATCAATTTTTAATTGGTCACAACAATTGTTTAATTAGTGTTGGAATAGTTGTGTTGAATACATAACGGCTTTTATCGATTACTTAATTATTTTTTCAAACAATATTCACTATTTTCCCTACCATTTTTCCACTTTTTGCACATTATAATCCCCCTCACCTTCCCATATTTATTATCCACTCCTTGTTCTTAAAATTTAATTATAGTTAAGATAAATGTTGTATTATAACAATTTAAGAGATTGCACAGGGACCAATTACAATGATATATTCTTATGGTTTACGATACAGTTGATTGTTTGATGTCTGTGAGAATTAATCATGATATTTTCCCTCTCATTTTAACACTTTTTGCTCAATACAATCCCTCACATATCCCATAACCCTTGTTCACCCCCTGCTCATTGACAAGTATTAAACGATTTGTATGGATTGAATTGCATGAGTCTGATATGTTGTTGAGACAAATTGTATTTCATATTTAAAAGAGTTGTCATCTATGTTTGTTAAAGAGACTATCTGCTAATCAATTATGCATACATGAATGATTTTTTTTAGTAGAGGTAGCCATGGTAGGGGTAACCGAGGAAGAGGAAATTGGAACAGGGGCTCTAGAAGGCTAAGATTCTCTATACACTTTGATGCAAAATCGCAAGAGTTAGGCTAGTTATTTCAAGATGGATTTTTTAACTGGATTGGAAAAGGAGTGGTCCAACCTAGGCCTGAAAGGCCTCCATTACAATCCCCATAATTCCCTGGTATCCCAGTGCCCCTCATGTCTCACTGCAACCTGAAGTCCTCGAAAACAGTGGATGGCAAGATATTGTCCACCCGAAAGTCTCCCAATATCATGGTTGGCCTAACTTGTCTCTACTTGATCCTCCACCTATTAATCAACTTGTCCAAGCTTCCCCTATCCACTCACAAATACAGTCTTCCCATGCAAGAAAAAGGTTAAAAACCGAGGCCCACCATGCTCCCGACAAAGGAAAAGCCATTGTTTCCCCTTCCTCACCCTCAAATGACTCTGTCAAATCTGTGTCCTCCCGAATTCATTTGAAAGATAATTTCTCTGATGTGATCAGTGAGATTAGGCCTAAATGATCTACACAGCCTAAGGTAAATTCAGAGAGATCAAAAGGTGACAACAAAAACAAGGGAAAGATTGTCTCCCAGAGTGGCAAATATGGATTTTAAATTTTTATTTATTAATTGTTGAGAATAGTTGACTTCTAAAATTTTGGACAACACCCTATTTTTGGATATATGGGTAATATATTTTTGGAAAAAATTTCAATTATCATTGATATAAGTTGTCCAACTATGAAAGTGATGATGGGAGTCACAAGAAGGGATGTTTTTTTGATTAACTAGTTGTGTTATGATTGTTAAATAACTAAAGGGAGTCACAAGGGGTCCCACCTACTAGTTATTATTTATTTAAGACACTTACTATGATTTTATTACTTTTCCCCCTTAACTAAAAAGTTGGTTGAGTTTTAGTTAACTTAACTAAAGAACTAGTTCAACTACTTCAACCAATTCTAATTTTCTTAAAGGAAAAAGGAAAAGGAGGAACAAGGGAGAATAGAAGGAGAAGCATACTAAGGTTTTCTCTTTGAGTTTTGTTCAGATAATTCAATTTTCATTCATTCCTTAATTCATTAGAAGCCTAATTTTTTTTATGATAGCAGGGTCCTATTGTAGACAGCAAGATTCAAGGTTGAATTACATCATTCAGACACTTGTTTTTCAAAGATGTTGATCTATCTTTGATAGTCTATGTAGACTTGCCTGTTTGTGAATTAGATTTCATGACTGACAAAGGCTATTGCGCAAAGTCGAGTGGGAAGCAATCTGTGGCAAGCTGATCCAGATTTTAAAGTTCATTTTTTTACTTTCTGTCAGAATTCCTCTTGTATGTTTCATCAAGGACATCTAAGTTTGACCTTGGTCCAAAACTTCCTCGAGAAATTTTGTAAAGAGAACGATTCTTTTAATTAATTGGATGAAATAAATGATTGATTTATGTCTCATATGTTTGATTATTGACTTGGTGTATTTACTTTTGTCTCTATATTTATTTCAACATCTGTTATATTGGATAGAGTGTTGGATATACATGGATTTGTGGATGCAGACTGGGCTATAGATTTGGATCGTAGGAGATATAAAAGTGGGTATATGTTGAACTTGTTTGGAGGAGCAATAAGTTGGATCAGGAAAAGACAGGCTGTAGTGGAAATTTCAACTACAAAATTTGAATACATGGAAGCCACTCATGAAAGTAAGGAAGCAGTATGGTTACACAGATTGTGTTCAGGTATTGGGTTGGTACAACAAGTTGTAAGGATAGATTGTGACAGTTAGAGAGAACCTGGATTATCATTCAAAGACAAAGAATATTGATATTCAATATCACTTTGTGGGAGACATGCTTGAAGAAAATAAAGTTGTGTTGATAAAGGTGGACACTTTGAAGAATGTCGCAGATTCATTAAAAAAATCTGTGAGCACTGAGAAGTTCTCTTGGTGTAGAGGATCCATGGGCATTGCTACCCTAGATTGTTGACTATGTAACCCTGTAACCCCTTGTATGAAAATAAAACAACAAGTGGGAGAATGTTGGGTATATGTTATATTCTTTGCATGAGTAGTCGTTTTGCCTCTGGAAACATGTCACATTTTTTCCATTTTTTTCATATTGCCTCAATTTTCATATCCATTGTAATACTATTAGACCAAAGGCCTTTCCATTGTGCATTGGATTCTTGCTTTGTAGAGAACAAAATCTGAGAATGAAAGGCGAAGGAAAATGAGGAGAACAATAAATATTTAGACCAAACAATGAGTAAGGAAGTCTTTGTTGGTTTAAGATGAAGAAAAGTGATAGACACCTTTGTTTTATTGTGTTGTCATTGATGTCAAAGGATTGATGTCTTATTATAGTAATATGCTTTGTATTATTGATGTAATTGATGACAAAGGATTGATGTCAAGTGGTGCCATAATGGTGTGTTGATATTAAAGGGAGTTGTATCATTGATGTCATGTCATGATTGATAGGAAGAACCAAATGGGTAAACTCCAAAGTGGTCCCCTTATGGTGAAATCCCTCACGGGAAGACACTCTTGAATAAAGTTCTCAAAGTGGTCTTCTTATGGTGTAATCCATCATGGGAAGACGCTTTGTGAAGTCCAAATGGTTAGGTGGTTGAGTATCCCAGCAATATGGTTAGGGAACCCAAGTTATATTGAGGAATAATGTAATGAATATCAATCAATTTGCATGAGAAACTATTCCATATGGATAGTATATGTCATGCCAGTTTCAGTGATATGTAAAATGTCACATAACTCCTCACATTTAGAGAGTTATGGCCATGTGAAGTTGGAGAACCCTCATGAGTTATCTAGAAGACTCTAGAAGGTCAAATAAGTCAAATTATTCTAGAAGATCCTAGAATAAGTTGAGAAGTCAAAGTGGTTAGTCATGGGTTAAGTGGTTCCAACGATTAAACAATTAAAAATAAATTAATTGAAACTAGAAGTGGAGAGTTTACTATTTGTGGATAAAGTGGTTAAGTGGATACTTCTAGAGGAAGCTACTTGGAGAGTATAAATAAGAGAAAATGGGTCTCCCATTTGCATTCCATTGAGCGTATTGAATATCTACAAGTGACGTAGGTAACCAAAGGATATCTAAGGTGAATTTTAGAGGGAAGGTGAAGTAAACAAGGCCTAAATTCAAGGGAGGATAAAGTCCTTTGATGATCCTTTCTAAGGTATGTTATTTACAGGTCATCTCACCATTTTCACAATAACGTGTTTTATAGAATGATTCATATAGAGAAATATGGAGGATGTTGAAAAAACATATCTAAGTAATTGTGATAAAAAATTTAGCTTGTGGGTCATTGTATTTTGGGAGTTCCACTCTGTGGAAGATAGGGTTTGTGGCTAGTCCAAAAACTAGTCTAAAATAGGTGTTTCGAGTAAAAACATCATAACTTCTTCATAACAGATCCAAATTCAGTAAGACTAAATGAATTGGTTAACGTACAATATTTAGTATGTTTTATACCATTTTCAGATCCACACAACAAATATTTTTTGCATGGAATTCTCTACAAGTTCGCTCTGTAGAATAATCCAGAATTCAACAAGGTCTACCATTTTTTCTATAACTCCTTTTATGGGAGGTTCCAAACAATGAAACCTATAGGAATTGTAGAAGAGACACTGAAGAAAATTGTGTACCATTTTTAGACTTTTATTCATTGCAGGTACATATTTATGATTGTTGCAAGTTAGGGTTGTTGACTAATCCAAAATTAGTCATGTGAGACTAAAGTAAAGTTTGATGGAAATGATAGTCTCTTGTTTTTGAAGTTAAGGAAGGTTTGCAGGTCTATGATCACATACACCAGTTCTGTTATAGAGTTACATATCATATTTGGATAATGATATTGATGAGACAGGTTGAGGTGATAGGTTGTGCATAGTTGATGCACTTGTGTTGGTATAGAATTTTGGTACAGTTTGATAGATTTCTTTCTGTCTACAAGTTGGGTATTTTACTTGAGGGTAGGATTACTCACATATCAGTTGGTGCTAAGATGTGCATGATAGCTCTTTCATTAAGAGATGGTGATCTCTTGGTGTTGGTGCTCTATTTCAGTTGGTGTTGATAAAAACCCAAGGATTGTAGTCTGTAATAAAAAAGAAACTTATACATATATCTGGTGTTCCTTGTGTTATTTTTTGTGATGGTGCATAGATATTTATTGTTAATATATGTCATTGAGATATATATACATGCAAGGAACTAAGTATGAATCAAAGTAGTAAGTAATGATGTTGTGAATGGTGATTTCTAACTAAATTTTTGTGAGAAGTGTAAAATATCCCTCACACGAATTCACACCCCCCCCCCTCCCCTTCAATGTGTTCATTGTGTCCAACAATTGGTATCAGAGGATTCCTTCACTATAAGCCTTACAAAATTGGAGGAGATACATGGACACACAATTGGATGATGAAGTTCCAATCTTTGATGAGACAAATTATTGAGCATGGAGAACAGAAATGAAAGGGTATTTGAAGGAAAAAGGAGAAGGTGTTTGGAAAGAAGTTATTAGTGGATCGGTTGCCTTGAAGAATAAGTAAAATTTAAAAAATTAAAAGGAAGAAAAGAAGAATGTTGCATTATCTCTCAAAACCATTTTCAATGGACTCTCAAGTTTTGTCGAAGAAAGCATGGGATAATGTACTTCCGACAAGGATCTATGGTTGAAGTTAGAGAAGGTATATCAAGACAAATAAGACAACTCCATCAAGGACAACGAAGGTAAATACTCTCCAAAATATTATAATGATAATACTCCTAGTGAAGTTGAATTTCTCTTACAAATGAAGAAGAAGATATAGTAGAAGTTTGTGTAGATGAAGAAGAAGATTTGTTGAATTTTAAAGAAAAAGTTTTATTTTAGTTAGGTGATGTTAGCATGGAAATAGGACATTATTCAACTGCTTCTGAGTATCTTTAAAAATGCATTAATGAATTCCTAGAAAAGTACCCAAAGTGTATCATGGAACTAAAGAAAATGCTCAAAGAACAAGAAGAAAGTAAAAAGACTCAATTAGAAGAAAAAGAAGAAGATATCAAAAGACTAAAGAATGAAATAATTAATCAAGCAGAAGAAAAGAAGAACATATATGATGAGATTAGAAAAAGTATTGAAGTTAATGTCAATATTAAGACCAAAATTGAATAAGTCAAAAGGATAGAGGAACTATTGAAGAATCAAATAAATGAAAAATAAGAGTCATGTCATAAGTTGGAATCTGAAGTTGTTGATCTTAAAAAGAAAGCATAGAAGTCAAAAAGGTTCATGAACAACTCAACAATTCTGGATGAAATCCTAGATAGTCAAATATCTCCAAATGATAAGTCAGGTCTTGGATACAACAAGGAAGCTATACATTTTGAAGTTATCACTTCTACGAAGCATGATGTAAGTCCTTTATTCTCAAAATGTGAAATCAATGTTACAACTCAACCATCTACACAAAGCCAGGAAACTTTCAAAAGAACAAAGCAAGGAAGAAATCAAGAAGCCATGTTTACACCTCAAAGCAAATTCAGAAGAGAGACACCTTCATGGTGGAAACCAAAACAAAGGTATGAAAATATTTTTCATGGTCACTACTACTCATGTAATGAATATGGTCACAAAGCTTTGGATTGCAAACACTATGCAAGGAAATATAATTGAAGGTTTCATAACACCCTAAAGTGTTGGAGATGTAATCAAGTGGGACACATTGCTGCTCATTGTCACACCATGAGATGTTATAGTTGTAGTGGGTTTGGCCACAAATACTAGGATTGTTGGAACACAAGAATATGGTCCATGAAGAGTGCTTCATATAGCATGACAAGAAGAACACATGAATCTAGGAAGGAAGACAAGTTTGAAAGGATGGAAGCTGAAAGAACTAGTACTCAAGGAACAAGCCCTCTTAGAAGTGGATGAAGAAGACTCAACAACCAGAACATAATGGCATCCATGAGGCAAGATCAAGCTTGACATTTTTTGAAGCATATGTGGGCTCCTGTGGGATAATTCATGTAAATACACGAGGTGACCTATAGAAAAGTCACATACATACGCGATTTGTCTGTGGAACATGTCACATACATGTGGAAAAATCCTCAAGAAGAGGAGTGTAGAGATGAGTTGCAACATGGTTTGATTATCTAAATTTTTTTATGCAGGGTTTGAGATGGTTTGCTTCAGGTTCATATTCTTATGTGTGTTTGATGAATATATGATGATAATATGTGGTTGTATTGAAGCATATGCTTGATGCTTATATTGGATGTATGGTACTAACCCTAGAGTGTGGATTGAGGCATTTTCTGTTGAGGAACAGTGTTGGTTATGTCAGTGAAGTTATGGCACTTTGTTTATGAGATATATCATGATGATGTGATGCTAGCTAGAGATATATCATTGATTTGTTGAGGGACACTCTTGGTACATGTTTAGAGGTATTGTTGTTGCATTATACTTGTTGTTTTGAGCCAAATATGTTGTAGTACATGGTTGGTACATATGTGAGTTCCATTGACATATCTTACGATGTATTGTTAGAGGAATATTTGTTGGATGTCTTGGTGCATGCATTTGGCATGTGGTTGAGCTACATATTGGGACATGTAGTTGATGAGTTGATGAGGTGGTTATGTTTTACATCATTTATGAGTCATAGCTTGATCTATGGTTGATGCACTTGCTTTGGTACATGATGTATGGAATGATATAGTTGATATTCTTGGTTGATATATTGATGGTTGATATACATGGTTATGGTACTTGTTCATAGTAGAGGCATATCATGAGTGATATGACACTTATTTGAGTCATATGGTTGGTAAACAGTTGGCACATATTCCTGGCATATGGTTGATACACTCCATTGATGATATCTTATGGTATATTGTATGGTATTGATGTACATGGTTGATGTACATTGGTGTTGTGCATGGTTGGCACACAGTATGGCACAATATGTACATGGTTGATGTTTTGTTCATGATTCTATATTCATTGTTGACATAGATTTCACTTCATGATGTATGGTATGGCACTAGTTTGATGCATGGACAGGTCCAAGGATCATCATAGGAAGAGAAGATCATTCTTGAGCAATTGATCTATGTTTCTCTTGAGTAGTAGCATTTGCAATTGATCCAAAAAGGATCCAAAGAAGACTAAAACAAGTCAGAACTTACAAAGGAAACTCAGGATGCTCAGAATGGCTTCAGCAGACAACAAAAGGGAAAAACTTCAAATTTCCCAAAACTTTGTTAAAACGACATGATCACGAAGAGAACGTCGCAAGATTTCTAACCGTGCAAATGGCTCTTCAAATGAAGTCATAGATCAAAAGTTATAAGCAATCAAAGTTCAGGTCAAACTTGGTCAAAAAGTCAAAAGTTCAAGGTGACACATGGCACCACTGAAAGGGTGACACGTGGCACATCCGTACAGCTAATTTGGCATTGGATGATGTGGAAAGGTCGTACAGATTGATGGCAGACACATCGGCAAACTAGGTGATGACACGTGTCATTTTCATGGACAAATTATATGGTGCCAAGTGGACCAATCATGGGATGCCACGTGGCACCCCTCCGGTGGTTGGTGCGTGTAAAATTTATATGAATCCATAGGATTCAAACCCTTGACCTCCTCTAGCCCAAAGGACTCACACCTCCACGCTAACCAACTTTCCACTCTTTAGTTCTTGTTTATAATACGACAAAATTTTTATTTAAGTTTAACAAATGTTTCATATGGGGGATAAAAGGGCTAGTCCTTCAGCCCAGCCCTTGGTCATATGCCAAACCATGCAACCACCCTCAAAACAACTATCCACCAACTATCTACCATATATGGCATATGCCAAATTGTCCGCCATTCTAGTGGCCACCCTCCAAATTTAGTTGGGCGCACCAAAACTCATTGTAACTATGTATTAAACAAAAGTGGAGTCCACAGGATTCGATCCTGGGACCTCTGCTAACCAAGTTCTAAATGTAGCTCCATCTACTAGCGCGCCAACAAACACATTTATTGCTTAGCTACCGAAAATATTATATACGGAGGCCTTCACTAGTGTACGAGACAAGACAAACATGTGAGACCAAGCACGTCCATACAGTACGGATTTGGGTGCAGTTTCCAAGACATATTGGGCACGTAGTTTGAGATTTTCCAGTCATTTGTTGCAGAGGCAGTGGCATGGTAACTGAGGTAGAGGTGTCTCTTAGGCCTAAAAGTGTCATACTTGGATTGAGGCGTGGAGACAGACATTTTTAGGTAAAATGACGCCATAAACGCAGTGGTGGTGTTATTTTTCTGGTCTGAGCAAAGATTCTTTAGCTTAAATCCAAAATGAGGTATACTTATGTATTTTGCCTAATTCTTTTGTGCAGTAAATAAAAAGACCTACCCACTTGAGAGTAGGACCCGGAGACGTAGTCCACTAGGGGCGAACTCCACTATCAAGTTATTTGTGTTCATATTGTATGCTCATGTCTCTTTCCTTTTGAGTTTTTCCTTCTTTATGGTGTACTTTTGTTTATGCTCATTTTATGCAATTCTTTAATAAGTCACCTAACGAAAATATCCTAGATCATGTTGGTATTAGAGAAGTCATCTTTGACTTGAATTGTTGAGTATGAATGCTTACTAGGGCCAAGCATAAGTAGGGTGAAGGAACTCTAAAGACTTTAATAATCAAAGTTCGTCGTGCATCCTGAAGGAAGAAGATGGAAGAAGATGGAAGAAGAGGACAAGCATGATGAACAAGAGAAAAACTTTCACATGGTATTTTATTGCATGTTAGAAATGGTTGAACGAATGTTTGGAGATTACAAGAAGAGGATGAAGAATAAAGGGAAGAAAAAGGAAGCACATGCAGATGATGATGCTTTGGTAAATCAAGGGGTTGGAGGAGACCCTTATGAGCCTCCACCTTCACCTTCAAGTTCTAGTTCTTCCTCCTCTAAGCATTCTCATCATTCTCATCATTCTAGCCATAAAGCCCCTTTTAAGAAACCATTATTAAATCTTGATGTAAATTTGTTTTACCTATGTTTAATGGAGATGCTAATCCTGAAAAACTAGATAATTGGATCTGACAAGTTGAAGTATATTGTCGTGTTCAACATATTGACGAAGAGGAAGTTAAAGTGCAATTGTATTCTCTTCGGTTGGAAGGCACCGCTCTCGTATGGTAGGAGAGCAAGCTACAAGATAGAATTAAGTGTGGTAATCTTCTTTCCTCATGGTCGGAATTTGAAACATAGATAAGGAAGTTGTTCTATCCATTAGGGTATTTACATAAAGAAATGATGGAATGGAAAACTTTGAGGCAGAGTAAAGGTCAAAATGTACAAAGTTTCAAAAAATAATTTCGGAAGAAAGAACTAGAATTGAATATTCCTTTGGATTCTTATGAAACTTTGATGAAGTATATTGGCACACTTCATAGTTATATTCATCATACTTTTCTCTTGTTTAACCCCACTAGTCTTGACGAAGTTTTTGTGCAAGCCACTCACCTTGAGAATAGGGGGAAACATGTTCAAAAATATCCCACGAAGAAACCTTCCAATTTCCCATACAAGACTTTCAAGAAGTTCAAAAGGAAGGACAAGAAGACCGCTACAGTGATGAGAGAAGGAGGAAAACCATCTTTCACTCATTGCAAGAAGAGCGATCTCAATGAAGAACATTGTTGGAAACTACATCCAGAGAAGAAACCGAAATAGTTCGGTGGAAAGGGGAAGACAACGACTGTTGCTACAGTGCAGCAAGATCTTGGTTCTGAATTAGGATATGAAGGAAAGATCACAGCGGCTAGAGTACAAGTTAAAGATTATCTTCATGCTATTTCAAGTTCCAATGATGAATCTGATATTGATGAACGAAAGAGGAATGAATTATTTCATATACGAGTTGTATCTAAACATACTAAGATAGATACATTATTTGATCTAGATTCCCAAGTAAACTTAATATCTGAAGCACTTGTCGAGAAGATGGGTCTTGTAACGAAACCACATCCAAAGTCTTATCCTCTTGGTTGGGTATGTGATGAAGAAAAACTTAATGTCACCAAACAATGTAGGATCAGATTTTCTATTGCTTCAAAGTTGATTGATGAAGTAGATTTGGATGTTGTACCACTTGATATATGTGGCATAGTATTGGGGATTTATGATAGAAAAGTTGTCTTCTTTCGTCATGAGAACAAATACCACCTTAAAAACTAGGGAGTGGAATATATTGTTAGAGCTCACAGCATGAGGGAAAATACAACACTTGTTAGTGTAGGACAAATGAAAAGACTCATAACCACTGATAAGAGATATGTATTCATGGTCTTCAAAGAGAAAGATGTCGGGACATCCGACACTCTCCAAGGGTGTGATCCATCTCATAAAAAGGAATTAATTGATATTGTTTTTAAGTATGATGATAGTTTTCAGGAACCATATGGATTACCTCCTAAGAGGGAAATCCAACATGAGATACATCTTCAACATGATTCTCCTCTTCCTAATGTGGGCATGTACAGGATGTCAGTTATGGAGATGACAAAGATCAAGAAGCAGGTATAGGGCTTATTGGATCAATGGGTCATCAAGCCCAATTCATCTCTTTGTGGTTCTCCGATCATGATGGTTCCAAAGAAAGATGGCACATGGAAAATGTGTGTCGATTATTGGGCCTTGAATAAAATCACAGTGAAAAATCGATACCCTCTTCCTCGCATAGATGATTTACTTGATCAATTAAAGAATGTTGTTTATTTAACTAAGTTAGATTTGCGCCGTGGATATCATCAAATCACGGTCGCAGAACAGAATGCATTGAAGACTGCCTTTAAAACCAAACATGGATTGTTTGAGTGGTTAGTTATGTCGTTTGGGCTTTGTAATGCTCTGAAAAATTTCATGTGTGTGATGAATGATGTATTCAGGCCTTTCCTGGATGACTTTGTGATTGTGTATTTAGACGACACTCTTGTTTTTAGTGGGACTTGGGATGAACATGTAAGGCATGTAAAACAAGTATTGGATACTTTGCAAAGGGAAAAACTATATGTGAAAATGTCTAAATGTGAATTTGTCAAGACTGCACTTGTATACTTAGGTCATATCGTGGGAGGAGGACAATTGAAGATTGATCCTTCCAAAATTGATGTAAGTGTCAATTGGCCTGAGACAAAAAGTGTGACCAATATCAAGATCTTATTGGGTGCAGTCCAGTATTGGAGGAGATTCATTCCCAACTTCTCCTCTATCATATATCCTTTGCATGCCTTAACCAGTGTGAAGAACACTTTTCAGTGGGAAGGAAAGAAACAAAAATATTTTGACACTTTGAAGGAGAATATGAGTACTGCACAAGTATTATCACTACTGAATCTTCAATATCCATTCGAGATCGAGACAGATGCCAATGGATACGACATGGGTGCAGTATTGATGCAATATTGTAATCCTATCTGTTACCACTCTGTGAATTTTAACCAAGATGTTGTTAACTATCCTACATATGATAAATAGTTGTATTCATTAGTTCAAAGCGTAAAGAAAAGGAAGCTTAGGGAAGGAAACAATTATACATATAGATCACCAACCCTTACAATATCTTCAAGCACAGACCAAAATACAACAATCTCAACACCACAGATGGATGGGTCTTCTACAACAATTTCATTTGGTAATCAAGTACAAGAAGGGTACAAGTAACAAGGTAATTGATATGATTTCTAGACCTCCTATTGTTGCTTCTATTATTTTGAAGATATCTATGTAGAGAAATATGCCATCAATGAAGATTTTAAATAAGTATATGAGAAGCTAACCCATGGTGCACATGTAGAGAACTATTGTCTACAGGGAAAATTACTCTATCATATTGGGAAGCTATGTATTCCTACAAGTGAATGAGTCCATGCAATATGAGAAGATCACACTTATCTTGTGTCTGGACATTTTGGGGTAGGAAAAACTACGGCTCACTTGCATAGGTTTTGTTATTGGACTCAAATGAAAGCAATTGTAACTAAATATGTAAAGGGGTGTGTGATGTGTTCTACGTGTAAGCCTACTAATAGAAAATTGGGGCTATATTGACCACTTCTTATTACATCCCATCCATGGGAAAGCATTTCCATGGATTTTGTAGGGGGTTTACCAATGACCAAAGGGGGTCATGACTATTTGTATGTCGTAGTGGATAGGTTCACTAAGATGTGTATCTTGATGCCATGTAAAAAGCATATCATTGCTGAGAAGAATGTTAATCTCTTCTTTCAGCATGTTTGGGTTCACTTTGGGTTACCCACGTCCATTATATCGGATTGATATACTTGATTCCTTCAGGAATTTTAGAATATATTGTGGAGAATGATGGACACCAAATTGAATAGGATCACATCTTTTCATCCACAGACCGACAGACAGACAGAGGTGGTAAACAAAACAGTGGTACTTTTGCTTCGAGGATATTGCAGCAAGCATCCTAAGTTATTGGATGAACAGATAACCTATGTACAACATGCTTATAACCAATATTTACATTCATCCACTCATATTTCACCTTTTGAGACATGTTTTGGGTACTTACCAAAGGTTCCTTTCGACTTGATGTATGGTAAATATGCAAATGCGAATGAAGAAAGAACAGAGGATAGAGCTCGCAAGTTCATCCAGAGGATCCAACAGATACACCAGAAAGTCAAGGAATAGTTGGAGAAAAGTCAAGCATAGTATAAATATCGGCATGACAAGCACAGGGTTGATCATCAGTTCTAGGTTGGAGACCGGGTATGGATTCAGATCAGCAAGGAACAATTGAAGGGTGAAGGCAAGAAACTCAAACCCATCCGATATGCAACCTTCACTATCTTGGAGAAAAGCAACAGTAATGTTTTTTGTTTAGATCTTCCACCTTATGTGCATATTTACTCTGTTGTGAACGTAGAGAACTTGAAACTTTTTGAGCCTCCCATGATCATGGATCAGGATGAGGAAGTTTCAATACCTTCAGTTGATGAGTTTTCACCTGAGTAATTGGAAGATTTATAGGAATATATCATCCTGGATAGAATTATCCAGTTGGATATCAATGGCCAACAACCTTTTCCAACTTGCTTAAAACATTTTTCTGGCAATTTTGGCAATTTACTATTTGTAGCAGTTTTTACTTTTGGGGCCATTTTGAGGTCCTAAATGAAGGTTTTTAGGGATCAAGCTTCTCAATGATAGTCAAAGTAATAATTCCCCCAAAATGAATCTCATTTAAGATACCTTTCCAACGAGCTATCGTGCACCTAAAACAAAGATCGTATGCAAAAGTTACGACCCCGGGAAGTTGACGTACTGACTTACCCAAACGGGGCCCACATGAATTTTGGCACTTCATCTCCTAGGGTTAGGTTTTTGGATGTCTATGGTTTTTGACATTCATTTTTATTGTAAAAAGGCCTTCATGGCCTCATTGTAATCATCTTCTTGCGTATGCGAGTAGTCGTCAAATCTCTTCTCAGAGATACATTGCCACCATTCTAGCGAGTCTTTCACTATATTTTTACAGTCTCTGTACATTTCTTTCATTAATATAAATCATGTATTAATGTATATTTGTGTTTATGGTTGCATCTATGATACATTTCTTTTATATTATTGGATATCCACGATATCTCTTTGCATTTATTTATTATATCTTCGCTCTCATTTCGGGCCGAAAATAATCTGGATCAGTGGTATCAGAGTAGGTTGCTTTTGATTGTTTTCTTAGTACATGTCCTCGACAAGGTATGAGTATATCAATTTGGGTCTTGAGCTTGTCTCTCTTGAATACAATTGATCTCACATGCCCAAGAAACCCTCCATGGAGGAAGAAAACAAAAACGACGGAGCGGATGATTCTATCAATTTGTTGCTTGAGTAAGCTCTCACGTGATAGAGGGACGAAATGATGGAGAATTTTTCCCACATCCTTCAACTCCTTTCAATAGAAAAAGGCTCATCTACATCAACCAACCACTTTGGAAGAACCTCTATTTTCAAGGTACAGGTTAATTTTGATATTCCCATATTGGAAGGTCAGATAGATGCGGATTCCCTAGACAAATGGTTAAATCTGCTTGAAGGTTATTTCTCTGTTCACAATTTTTTCGACACAGAAAATATCACCTTCACACTCCTTAAGGCTCTCCCCCATGTCAAACATTGATGGGAAAATTACCGAGAGAAAATTTCCACAGATGAGTCTGGAATATATGGGGTCGATCCCACTTGGGATTTTTTTGTGGATGCGGTAAAGGAATAGTATTACCCTATTGGAAACTATGAGGAACACTACATGAGATGGAACACACTGTGGAAAGAGAGGGGCCAAGAAGTTTCAGAGTTCACCAATACCTTCCATACCTTTCACACCAAGTTGGGTATCAAAGACTCCGAGGAACATTTGGTTCTGAAATACCGCGGGGCTCTACATAAATACATCCAAACTGAAATAGATTTTCTGGATATCTCATCACTCGGTGTTGCGTATCAATATGTTGTTAAAATCGAGAAAACAATTAGGCACCAAAACAAAAGGGATTTCATATCTACAAATCTGCAACAACCAAAGTATGAGAAAGATGACCCTAACAAACAGCTTCCAGAAAACCATTCTAAGACATAGGAAAAGAAGGGTCACAGAAAGATGAAGAAGGACACCGGAAAATGGTTTGATTTCCACAAACGCCCCTGGCACAACACTGATGAGTGTCCCTAAAAACAATCATTGGTGGTCGAGATAAAATACAAGGAGCCGAACCCTGATTCTGAATCTGATTATGAAAATACTGGTAAAAGACAGATCATCGACGCAAACCCCACTACTATTGTCGCGACCGTAGCAATTCAACTAGAAGAACCAATAGATCCTGAGGAGGGGTAGTTCCTTTTTCATTCAAAGATGTGGGTGAAGGGGACCCCGCTGCATTTTATTGTTGATATCGGAATCCATAAGAACCTCATCTTAGCAGAGGTCATCAAATAGTTGGGATTGTTGACAACACCATACCCGCAACCATACAACATCCGGTGGCTTCGCCAAGGATGAGATATTTGTGTCAGCCAGTAGTTTCGATTGTCATACGACATCCAACCCTTCAAGGATGTGGTATTATGTGATGTTACCCCACTGGATGTCTGTAATTTTCTCTTGGGCCAGCCATATATGTGGAAACACCATGTTGTTTATGCGTCTTGACCCCGTAGTGTCATTGTTTCTCTAGGGGGTCATCTCTATAAAATACCAGAGGTAGTTCTGACTATTGTTCCACCTAAATAGTGCCACAAGGTAGTATCTCATACTGCAAAATTCAGCTTCTTCATAATTTGTTCAAAGGGTGAACTGAAGGACACTGCAACCACTACAACCTCGCCCCAAGCACCTTCTATTCAATAGAAGTAGGTTGAAAAGGTTGCAACAAAGTGAAAATATTCCTTCTTCACATAGTCCTCTCATGTATCTCGACTTGTTGAACAAACTCAGCCCCTCCAACAACAGGCTCGTGACAGCCTTCCACAAACTAAGCAGCACGACGTCTCCAGCAAGGCAAGCATCTCACCAAGATTCAGATTCAACAAACGCTTCCATCTCTCCCACAAGAAATCAACCCAATGGAAACCATTGCATCCTAATAAGGTAGGATTGATCCAGGTGGATATCAGTGGCCACCCACCTTTTCCAACTAGCTCAAAACATTTTTCTGGCAATTTTGGCAATTTACTATTTTTAGCAGTTTTAACTTCTGGGGCCATTTTGAGGGCCTAAATGAAGGTTTTTCAGGATAGAGATTATAAATGATATCCAAAGGAATGATTGATCCCCCAAAATGAATATCCTCTATGATACCTTTCCAATGGGATATCGTGTGCCTAAAATAGAGATCGTATGCAAAAGTTACGACCCTAGGAAGTTGATGTACTGACTTACCCAAACAGGGCCCACATGACTTTTGGCGCTTCATATCCTAGGGTTAGGTTTTTGGATGTCTAGGGTTTTTGACATTCATGTTTATTGTAAAAAGGCCTTCAGAGCCTCATTTTAATCATCTTCTTGTGAATTCATGTAGTGGTCACATCTCTTCTCAGAGATAAGCTGCCACCATTCTAGCGAGTCTTTCACTCTGTATTTTTACAGTCTCTATACATTTCTTTCATTAATAGAAATCATGTATTATTGTATCTCTGTGTTTATGGTTGCATCTCTTATACATTTATGTTATATTATTGGATATCTGTGATATCTCTATGCATTTATTTATTATATCTCCGCTCTCATTTCATGCCGAAAATAATCTGAATCACAGAAGGATGAAGACTTCACGCAGGGGTGTTGTTGATTATCTTCGAGTAGGATTAAAGGGCACACATCCAAGAAAGGCAAAGTGGATTGAGAAGGACAAAGTGAGGGGACTCTTCCCTCATTTACTATTTTATTGATAAAAGCTATTGGTAATCCAAAAAACTCTTAGTGGGAAGGTGTGATCGAAAAAATATCCAGAGAAGGCCAAGAACAACTCAAAACTTATTGAGGGAACTTAGGACGCTTAGAATGGCTTTAGCAGACAACAAAAGTTAAAAACTTCAAAGTTACCAAAACTCAGATAAAACAACATGATCG
>ML804118.1:188812-210826 GCA_009831015.1 Picea engelmannii
TCCAAAGTGGTCTCCTTATAGTGAAATCCCTCATGGGAATACGCTCTCGAATAAAGTTCTCAAAGTGGTCCCCTTATGGTGAAATCCCTCGTGGGAAGATGCTCTTGGATAAAGTTCTCAAAGTGGTCCCCTTATGGTGAAATCCCTCACGAGAAGATGTTGTGTGAAGTCCAAATGGTTAGTTGGTTGAGTATCCCAGCAGTGTGGTTATGGAACCCAAGTTTTATTAAGGAATAATGTAATGAAGATCAGTCAATTTACAGGAGAAATTATTCCATATGGATAGTATATGTTGTGTCGTTTCCAGTGATAAGTGGAACATCACATAACTCCTCACGGTTAGAGAGTTATGGCCATGTGAAGTTGGAGAACCCTCATGAGTTATCTATAATCCCCTAGAAGGTCAAAGAAGTCAAATTATTCTAGAAGCTCCTAGAAGAAGTTGACTAGTCAAAGTGGTTATTCACAGGTTAAGTGGTTGCAATAAGAAAACAATTAAAAATAAATTAGTTGTAACTAGAAGTGGAGAGTTTACTATTTTTTGACAAAGTGGCTAAGTGGAAAAAGTGGTTAAGTGGACAAAGTGGCTAAGTGGACAAAGTGGTTAAGTGGATACTTCTAGAGGAAACTACTTGGAGAGTATAAATAAGAAAACAAGGGTCTCCCATTTGCTTTCCATTGACACTATTGAATATCTACAAGTGTCTGAGGTAAGCAAAGGATATATAAGGTAAATTTTAGAGGGAAGGTGAAGTAAAGAAGGCCAAAATTAAAGGGAGGATAAAGTCTTTTGATGATGCTTTCTAAGGTATGTTATTTACAGGTCATCTCACCATTTTTGCAATAATTTGTTTTATATAATTATCCAGATAGAAAAATATGGAGGATGTTGAGAAAACCTATCCAAGTAAATGTGATAAAACTTTCAGCTTGTGGGTCGTTGTAGTTTGGGAGTTATGCTCTGTACAAGATAGGGTTTGTGGCTAGTCCTGAAACTAGTCTACAATAGGTGTTTTGGGTAAAAACGTCATAAATTATTCATAACATATAGAAATTCAGTAAGATCAAATGAATTGGTTAAAGTAAAATATTTATTATGCTGTGTGCCATTTTCAGATCCATACAACAAATATTCCACATGTAGAATTCTCTAAAAGTTCGCTCTCTAGAATAATCCACAATTCATCAAGGTCTACCATTTTTTCTATAACTCCTTTTCTGGGAGGTTCCAATCAGTGAAACCTAGAGGAATTGTAGAAAATACATTGAAGAACATTGTGTACAATTTTCAAACCTTTATTCATTACAGATATAGAGTTATGATTGTTTCAAGTTAGGGTTGTTAACTAATCCAAAATTAGTCATGTGAGACTAAAGTAAAGTTTGATGAAAATGCTAGTCTCTTGTTGTTGAAGTTAAGGAAGGTTTGAAGGTCTATGATCACATACAAAGGTCTGTTATTGTAACACCTCAGGTTTTGAGCCCCCATATTAAATAATGTATTGTTACATTATTGAGAGGCCAGAGTTCCCAAACAATTATGAAAATTCCAGTGTTCCTAAAAAATGTAATGTGTGATTATTATTAATAATAAATACATTGTTTGATACTAGAAGGACAAGTACTAGAGTTATAGGGGGCTATGATTCCACAAGAGAGGGGGCTTGAGGGGATAAGTCTGTATTTCATTTCTTTAATTAACCATTTTGTGTAATGGGAGGGGAATTAGTTTCGTGAGGTCTTGGGGGAAGGAAAAGAAGTTCTTGATCCCCACGAGTTAAAAAAAACCATCCCTGGTCTGTGGAAGAGGTTATTTGGTTGGATAATTCTCTCATTCATTTTGGTCATTCACTCACTGTCATTCACATCCCCATTCTGGTGTTGTTGTTGGTCGCCTCATGCATTCATTAACCCAACTTGTTCATTGTTCATCCTCTCTCATGGAGTCTGCACTCCATTCATTCCTTCACTCACTCCCCTTTCCTCTTTAGTGTTTGGATTAGGAAAGGAAGTCATACCATTGAATGAAAACCACAGTTTTGTTGGTTGTAGAGAGTGTTGGTGTAATCCAACCATGATTTGAGGCCTACATGTCTAAGATGTGTTGGCCTGTGTCCAACATTTCTCACAGTTGTGAGTCTTGAGAGTCTCAACATGGAGATTTTGGACCAGCTTCACTGGAGCCCTGGAAGGAGAAGGACTCCCTGAGGGACTGCATGGGAGAGAAGGGTGGAGGTCCATTCTCTTGGGTGGTTCAGGCTAGGTAGAAGAGATTTGGGTACTTGGATTGTTGTGAGTGTTAGAGAAGCCTATGAGAGCTTGAGTGTTGACTCGTTTGGGAAGCCATGTAACACTCTGGAACCGTCCTTGTGGATTCATAGCCCCGACGCAAGGGTGAAATTTTTGTTGACACTTGGAACAAGAGTGTCTACAGTTGGGTGGAACGCCCTTGGTATACAGTCAATTAATGTCTTCTTTTATAAAATATAAGTGCTCTTTGCTATGCTTTCCTTCCTTGTGTATTTATTTCCGTTGTGTATTAAATGATTATATCTCAGATTTGTACTTATAATATGCATGCTTGATATTTAATGTTGTGCATGGTATATTTTGAATTTATTTTATGTTGTAGTATGAATCTTGATCATTACATGTATGTATTTCATGTTTCTTTATTAATTAATTGTTATCAGAGTTTTGAAATCAACCAAGAGGTGCGTTCTTGATGTGGCATGCACGGCCTGTGGGAGGTTGGGTATGTTTCAGAGAAGAATTGTAGTGGCATTTCCTATCTTGGGTGGCTGGGTATGTTACAAATTGGTATCAGAAATTTTGGTTCAAACACCGGACTGTTATGGGCCAGAACAAGTGCAAATCGGGAAGATTCGTTGTCACTGATTTTATATGTCTATGCGAATTTGGGGGAAAATGGTGAAAATGTTTGAGTGAAATCCATCAAATTCATGAACAGATTTGAGTTTGAATGATTCCAGGATTGTCTAAGAATTTAATGGACTTAATCTGCAGATTTGCGGAGCCAAATTTGACTTAGAAGGTTGAAAAATTTGAATTTTAATGGTTGCTATATGTTGGACAAACTTTGGTGAAATTACCAAATCGATGGTTGGGATTGATTCGACGATTTGAAAAATTAGGAACATCGATGATTCATATTCATTTTTTCTATTTGGGGAGTTGGATAAATCAACGGTCAAGATCGTCTTGGCTGGGAGATCAACGGCCCAGATTCACTTGGGGTTTTATCAAAAATTCTAAGTGTGGAAGTACGCCAAAATTTTGTATTGACGGTCGATGGTCGGGGATTGACAAGTTGGGTGAAGGGTTGAGGATGGACCAAGGAAAATAGTCTATCATCGATGACCGATGTTCGGGGATCGACAGATTCTGGTGAAGTTTTTCTTTTCTTTTTTCGGACAAAGAAACTCTTCGATCACCGATGGTCGACGGTCGAGGATCGACAGTTTTTGGTGAAGTTTCTTTTTTCTTTTCTGGAAAAATAAAACCTCAAAAGACCTGAACTCCAAAGTAAATCTGGACCATTCGTGTTTAAGGAAACATGTTGTAGATCCACCTATTTGGGAATTCGGCACTCGGGAGATTTGTGGTGTAGTGTGGAAAAGTCTCTTGAAGTCTCGAAGTTCCAAAGTTTCGAAGTCGTGAGGAACTAGAGTGACGTGGCATGCTAACGTCACCTAGGGTGACATGGACACACTTGATGCTTACCACATGACACCATGTCTTAGAATTTGCAAATATCATTTGTGCCAGTTAGTATATGACACATGTCACCCATTAGAAAGGAACACATGTCTGTGCCTTATTTTTCTACCACATAGCACCCCTTAGTGCTTATTTACTGACGAAGATTTTCGGAGTTCACCAGTTTTTCATTCTGGAGGAATGAAGTGTGATGAAGGTGAAACCCCCAAAGCTCCTAAGAATGGAGTAAATCCTGACCATTGATCGAGAGAGGACACGTGGCAGTATATCCCGTAGTATGAAGACTTGTCACTCTGGGGGATTCAAGGCATAAGAAGTTGGGGTTGAGGACTCTCAAAGCCTCGAAGGCCAGAGTCCATCTCAACCATTGATTAAAGTAGACACATGGTGCAAGATCCCAAGTTCCAGAGACTTGGTACTCCAGAGAATTTGTGTTGCGGGTTGCTTTGAGTCAAGAACTCCCCAAGGCCGGAGTTAATATCCATCGTTGATTGGGAGATGATACGTGGAGGAAGGAGAATAACTTTGGTATTTTATCACTGTGGGATATCAGGGGATAGGTGCTCGGGAAATCCCAAAAGCCCGAATATACAAAGGAAATCCTAACCGTTGATCAGGACAAGATACGTGGCAACAGATCTTGCAGTTTGGATATTTGGCCCTCCAGAAGAGTTGATAGTGTGGAAAGTTTGGAAATCCCCAAGTCCAGAGTCCTGAAGCTCCTATTGATCATCGATCTCAACCCTCGATCGATTTTAAACCACATGATATCAGATATAATAATTCTAATGCAAAAAGGCGCCAAGAAGGATTTGGTCTGTGGTTTCAAGTCGTGGTCACTTGGGAAAGTAGTTTGAAGGAAGCGCATGTGCAGAAGTGATTTTTGTATGGGCCCCAAGACAACATGGAAGTGTTAATTATATATATTCTTCACGATTTGAAAGGACCTGTAGAACTATTGAAAAATTTTGTTTATCATATGCTTAATTCTAACAAAATGGTCACTAGCACATTTTGCAGAATTAAGGGATTTAAACATATCATCTCATAATAAATATTGAATAAATGGAATAAGGTGAGGGATACTCCATCCATGATAAAGAGGTCGAAGGCCAGAATACCATAATTGGCAATGCAGAGATAGAATCCAAAGGACGTAAGGGCCGAGGGGATAAAGAAACATTGCTAGAAACTATGAAGATCCTGAAAAATAGAAGTGCATAGATACAAGGAATACAATGAGTGGCTAATGAGAGAGCAAAGTCACATAAATGATCAAGTGTTGCAGAGCTTAAATTAGTTTCAATTTCAAGACAAGAATGGCTCAAATCAAGAGGAAGAAGGCAAGTGTCATGAAAGAAGAGATGATCGTGGAAGAGCGGGTTATTCCATAAGTGCTAGCAGATCTCATAGACACCACTAACCTCCTTACTCAGCAAGAAGTTTTTATGAATTTGAATATTCCTTAAGAAGTCCAGAGGTGTCTCCTATTAGGCACCAAAGAAGGAGACATGAGGTGGACAATTTGAAAGTAGATCTAAGGAAGCTCATGCCATGATCCTTTGATGGTGAAAGAGAAATGGAAGATGATAATGAAGCATGGTTTCTTGGACTCATGAGATATTTCCAATTACACAACTATTAATCAAATCTAGACACCAAAATTTCTACCTACCACTTACATGGGAAATTTGCAATGTGGTGGGATCAATTAAAGCAAGTTGAACATATTAATGAGAATAGGATCACTTGGAAGCAATTCAAGAAGTATTTCCATAAGGAGTACCTCTCAAAGAATTTATATGACAAGAAAATGAAAGAGTTAATTGAACTTAGGCTGGGAAGCATGACCATGGAAGAGTATGAGAAGAATTTATTGGGGTTGTTAAAGTATGTTGGGTTTATAAATGATGAAAAGGTAAAGATACAGAGGTTATTGGGTGGACTTCTGTCCTTTTATAAAGAAAATATTCGGTATGATGAGCCCAAGACCTTGACTGAGTCCATCAGGAAGGATAAATACCTGTATGAGAAAGGTAAGGGAAGAGAGTCCATGCAAAAATATTGGAAGGATAAGAAGAAGGAGAATTTTGATCAGAGGAAGAAGGGATTCAAACCTCCTTTCAATAGAAATGAGCCTAATAAAAATCATCAAGACCAATATGATAAGGATGATTCCAAGAAAGAAGACTCCTTGGGAAAAAGGGGAAGACCACTAATCCAATGTTGGGGATGCAAAGAATATCACCTGTACAAGGACTACCCACATAGAAAGGACAGAGTGGAGACTGTACACAACATCCAAGAGGCTACAACATTCGAATAAATGGGAAGGATTTATGCAGGCTTAGATGATCGACAAGAAAAATACCAATCCAACATGATCGAGGTGGAAGGTAAGATCATAAATCAGTCTGTTGATATTTTAATTGATTCGGGAGCAAGTCACTGTTACATTGATCCTAAAATAGTGGATATATTACATTTGGAGAAAATAAATCTTGGAAAATCAAGTTTGGTTCAACTAGCCAGTAGAACCAAAAAGGAGAATCCATGATATGGTCATAAGTTGTTCCATAAGTCTTAATGGTGTGAATACTAATTTTGATATAAATATCATACCATTGGGGTATTATAATATTCTAATTGGAATGGATTGGTTGGACAAGCATCATGTTGTCCTAGACTGTCATAGCAAGATATTTACATGTCTTGATGGAGATGGAAAACATAGCACTGTGAAAGGAGTTCCAAGACCCATCTCTATAAGAGATATTTCAGCCTTACAGCTGAAGAGATGTTTCAGAAAAGGATGTCAATTGTATGCAACCCATGTGGAGGATCCAAAAGATACAAAGGGGCCAAGCCTTGAATATTTCTCGATACTACAAGAATTTGAGGATGCATTCCAAGATTTACCATGGTTGCCACCAAAAAGGGATATAGATTTCTCTATTGATCTAGTGTCAGGAGCTTTCCCGATGTCAAAAACACCTTACAGAATGAGTACGCCCGAGTTAAAATAATTACAAATGCAGTTGGAGGAATTGTTGAAGAAAGGGTGTATACGTCCAAGTGTTTCACCTTGGGGAGTGCCAACACTCTTTGTTAAAAAGAAGAATGGAACCTTGAGGTTGTGTATCAACTTTCGACAGTTGAATAAGTATACAATAAAGAACATGTATCCTCTACCCATAATTAATGACCTCTTTGATCAGCTAAGAGGAGCAAAGATGTTTTCAAAAATAGACTTGAGATCAGGATACCATCATGTAAGAATCAAGGAGAAGACATCCATAAGATAGCCTTTAGATCCAGGTATGGGCATTATGAATTTGTAGTGGTTCCATTTGGATTGTCTAATGCACCAACTATTTTTGTGTGCTTAATGAATGGCATATTTATAAATTACTTGGATTACTTTGTCATAGTATTCTTGGATGACATCCTTGTATATTCTAAGTCTGAAGAGGAGCATGAACATCACCTAAGATTGGTACTACAAGTGTTGAGATAACATTATTTGTATGCCAAGCTGAGTAAGTGTTCTTTTTATCAAGAACAAGTCCATTACTTGGGGCACATTATTTAGAACAAGGTATAGAAATGGATCCAGAGAAGATTGAATCCATTAGAGGATGGCCAACACCTAAGAATGTTTCAAAAGTCATATATTTTATGGGGTTAGATGGTTACTATAGAATATTTATAGCAGGTTTCTCTAAGATTTCTCATCCCATCACTTCTTTGAAAAAGAAGGGGATAAAATTTGAATGGACAGCAAAATGTGAAGAAAATTTTAATTCACTGAAGGAATTACTTATTAGTGCATGTATTTTGAATATTGTTGACCCAAATGAGAATTTTATGGTATGTACAGATGCATGCAAGAAAGGACTTGATGGAGTCCTCATTCAAAATGGACATGTCATTTGTTATGAGTCCATAAACATTAAAGAGAAGGAGAGGAATTATGCCACACATGACTTGGAGCTTGTTGCCACTATTGTCGCATTAGAGATGTGGAGGCATTATCTCATGGGAAAGAGACTTGAATTAAGAACAAACCACAGTGGTATGAAGTATCTTTTTGAACAACCAACTCTGAATGCCAGGAAAACAATATGGTTGGAGTTTTTAAGTGAATACGACTTTGATATCAATCATATCAAAGGAAAATAAAATAAAGTTGTCGATGCACTTAGTGGAAGAGTGCATCTCATGCATGCTACATATGTCAGTATGCATCAGTCAGACTTGAAGAGAAAAATTTTAGATGTTGTTTTTATAGATCAGCATCACCTACAGGTAAAGGAAAGGTTACAACAAGGATATGTACAACAGAAAGTGAAAGAGTATGAGATAAAGGAATATGGACAACTTATGCATAAAAATAGAATTTATGTTCCTAGTTCTAGAGAACTTAGGAAGTTAGTATTAAAATAAATGCATAATGTTCGATATGTTGGACATCTCAGTTACCAGAAAAATATTAAAGTAGTAAGAAGCCATTTTTTTTGGACTGGACTAAAAAAGGATGTTTTTTATTACATCGTGAGATGTATGGAATGTCAGAAAGTGAAGGTTGAGCATAGACACACAAAGGGTTTGCTACATCCATTACCAATTCCAGAGAAGAAATGGAAAGTGATAAGCATTGACTTTATAACTAAATTTCCCAGGAAAGAAAGGAAACATGATTCAATCATGATAGTCGTTGATAAATTGACAAAGGCTACTCATTTTGTTTACTTCAAATTTCCAGAAGGGATTATTTAAAGGATTTGGTACAAATCTGAACTTTAGCACAACATACCATCTAAAGTCAGTTGGGAAGACAGAGAGGGTCAACTGAGTAATTAAAGACATGTCAAGAATGTATGTGATGGACAAGCCATCTAAGTGGGAATATTACCTGCACTTGGTTGAGTTTGCCTATAATAATGGGTATTAAGCTTCATTGAAGATGAGCCCATTTGAAGCCTTGTATGGTAGAAAATGCAGTACTCCAGTAAGTTGGGACAACCCAACAGATAGAGTGGTACTTGGGCCAGAGTTGCTCAAAGAAATGGAAGACCAAATGGTTAAGATTAAGCAGAATTTAAAGGCAGCTCATGATAGGCAGAAGTTTTATGACAAAAAGAATAGGATAGCAAGAGATTTTAAAGTAGGAGAGCATGTGCTTTTCAAAGTAAATCCCAAGAAGAGCTCTTTGAAGTTGGGTAGTTGTACAAAGCTGGCATCCAAATTCTATGATCCATTTGAGATATTGGACAGAATAGGGCCAGTTGCATACATGCTTGCATTGTATGTTTCCATGATATTGCATAATGTATTTCATGTCTCTTTTCTAAAGAAATATGTACATGATCCTAAACATGCTATTGATTGGCATCTGATTTAGGTAGAAACGGAGGGATACTTCCAGGTCTAGCCAGTGCGAATACTGGACAGAAAAGTCAAAATGATCTGGAATCGAGTTATAGAGCTGGTAAAAGTTCAGTGGACCTGCTACGGTCCTAAAGATGTTACCCAGGAGCATGAAGATGCCATGCGGGCAGAGTACCCACAACTTTTTGAAAAAAAAATGGAATTTTGATTCTTGTTTTGTATATGCACTGAGGAAAGTGCCAAAATAAGGGGGAGGGGACGTAACACCCTGGGTTTTGAGCCCCAATATTAAATAATGTATTGTTACATTGTTGAGAGGACAGAATGCCCAAACAATTATGAAAATGCCAGTGTGCCTAAGAAATGTAATGTGTGATCATTATTAATAATAAATACATAGTTGACTGCTAGACAAACAAGGACTAGAGTCATAGGGGGCTATGATTCCACAAGAGAGGGGGCTTGAGGGGATAAGTATGTATTTCATTTATTTAATTACATATTTTTTTTAATGGGGGGGAATCAGTTACGTGAACTCTTGGGGGAAGGCCAATAGGTTCTTTATCCCCACTAGTTACAAAAACTAGTCCCTGGACTGTGGAAGGGGTTCTCTGGTTGGTTAATTCTCTCGTTCATTTTGTTCATTCACTCACTCTCATTCTAATCCCCATTATGGTGTTGTTGTTGGTCACCTCATGTGTTCATTCACCCGACTTGTTCAATGTTCATCCTCTCTCGTGGAGTCTGCACTCCATTCATTCCTTCACTCACTCATCTTTCCTCTTTAGTGTTTGTCTTGGGAAAGGAAGTCATACCATTGAATAATAGCCATAGTGTTTTTGGTTGTAGAGAGTGATGGTGTAATCCGGCCATGATTTAAGGCCAACATGTCTGAGATACGTTGGCCTATGTTCATATTTTCTCACAGCTACGAATCCTGAGAGTCCTAACATGGAGATTTTGGACCAACTGCACTGGAGCCCTGGAAGGAGAAAGGATGCCTGAGCGACTATGTGGCAGAGAATGGTAGAGGTCCAATCTCTTGGGTGGTACAGGGATGGGTAGAAGAGATTTGGGTAATTGGATTGTTGTGAGTGTTGGAGAAGCCTATGAAATATTGAGTGTTGACTAGTTTGGGAATCCAATTAACACTCTGGAACCATCCATATGGACTCATAGCCCTATCTCAGGGGTGACATTGTTGTTGAGACTTGAAACAACAATGTCTACGGTTGGGTGGAATGTCCTTGGTCTGCATCCATTTGGTGTCTTCTTTTATAAAATATAAGTGCTCTCTTCTATGGTTTCCTTGCTTGTGTATTTATTTTTGTTGTGTATTAAATGATTAAATCTGAGATTTGTTCTTATAATATGCATGCTTGCTAGTTAATGTTGTGCATGGTATATTGTGCATGTCTTTTATGTTGTAGTATGAATCTTGATCATTGCATGTATGTATTTCATGTTTATTTATTAATTAATCGTTATCATAGTTTCAAAATCATCCAAGAGGTGTGTTCTTGGTGTAGCATGCCTGGCCTGTGGGAGGTTGGGTATGTTTCAAAGCATTATTGTAGTGGCATTTCTCGGCTTGGGTGGTTGGGTATGTTATATTTATATAGTTACATATCATATTTGGATGATGATATTGATGAGACGGGTTGAGGTGACAGGTTGTGCATAGTTGATGCACTTGTGTTGGTACAATTTGACAAATTGCTTTCTGTTTACAAGCTGGGTCTTTTACTTGAGGGTTGGATTCCTCACATCTCGGATGGTGCCGAGATACATGGGTTGGGTCTTACATTGAGAATTGGTGCTCTATTTCAGTTGGTGCTCTCTTGGATTTGGTGCTCTATCTCAGTTGGTGCTGATAAAACCCAAGGATTGTAGTCTGTAATACAAAAGAAACTTATATATATATATATGGTGTTCCTTGTGTTCTTTATTGTGATGGTGCATAGCTCTTTATTGTTAATATATGTCATTGAGATATATTTACATGAAAGCAACTAAGTATGAATGGAAGTAATAAGTAATGATGTTTTGAATGGTGATTGCTAACTAAATTTTTGTGAGAAGTGTAAAATAACCCTCACACTGATTTAGCCCCCCTCCCTTAGTGTATCGATGTGTCCAATAATCGTAAGAGTTTATGAAAGTATTCAGGTATCTAATAAATGAAAGGATTGTTAGGCACTTGAACAAATAAATCCAACAAGAATAACTTGCTTATGTGTTAATAAAGACATATATGGTTGTGGAAGTTGTACCAAATTGTCATCTTTAACATATATGAAACCAAATGCAAATTAAAATAATAGAACAAAAAGTAAATGAGATTTAAAAATAAGCTTAAAACATAAAATAACATGAACAAGGCTCTACAAATAAGCAGTGAATCCCCTGAAATTTTATTGATCTCGGGATTTACAAAACATCCCCTAGGCCTCTTACAAACACAACCTATGTTGCCTACCATTCCTCCCTCCAAAAAAAAATATGCAGATGCTTCCTTTATCCTCATCAAATTTTGAATGGTTGGCTTCATTTCCGCAATCAATTTATTAAGAATAGAATAAATATAAGAATATTTGGTAGTTTTGACACCTATAATAACTTGTTGTCTCATCTATAGAATTTATGTATGTATATTTCCTATCATTACCACTCAATCTTTCAGGTGTATTTGTATCATTTAAACAATTTACTTTACATGCTAGATACCTATTATCTTGGGTTCTCCATTACTCTTGGATGATGCACCAATTTCTTTAGATTGTTCAAGTGAAGGGAATGTTCTTTCATAGTATGGTTATCATATCCATAAGTGCAAATAAAAAGTAATAAAAACTTTTATAACAATTCCCTCAACAAATTAAAAAATTGAATGTGCCAAGTAACAATAAGTATACTAACCAGGGATTGGGATGTGATATGGTTATACCCTCTTGAAGTTATACCTGGCGTTTTATTTGTGGCATTGTGTGTTTTTGGAAAACCCTCTGTTCACTAAATCTGGGGAATTTTTCTTTATTAAAACCACTAAATCTCCCAAACCATGCATTATGTTTAAAATCCTCTCACGCATTACTCAATTTGGGTCATCCTACGCAAAACCCATGTTTTAGAATTTGTTGATTAATCTCCATGGCTTTGAAAATCGAGATGGAAGTGAACTTCCTGGAAATCGCTTCCACGTTTCGGTTATTTGTTCATTTTTTTTTTTTGGGGGGGGGAGTCCCTAGTTTTGAGATACCATTGAGGGGGGCCTGAAGTTACCCACGATATGCCATGTAATGCATGCCAAATACAATGATAATTCATTTCATACACCCCCCCCTTTATTAAATCACATACTCTTAAGGCGGGAATCAATTTTAGCCATTGAAATTCTTTTAAATGAGTCGTTGGATTGCATGCTACAACCCCATTTCCATTTTATCTATTTTATCTTTGAGAATAACACCTATAGGATATATCCATTCCTTCGTTATGTACAAGTTAAAAAATCGGAATGCAGCTACAATAATATTATCCATTGATTCGTTCAAGTCAATTTCCTCCCTTCAGTGTGTTTTCCAAGTTATCACCATGGTATTTACCTACAATAATATCCATAAGAAATTATGTTTATGTATTTAATTTCTCATGGTTGTTGTGAAAAAAATGACCAGAATAAAGTATGTTGCATCTTATTAACTTCTTGAATAAATATAATGAATGGGCAGGGGTATGATTGATAGAGAACTAGTGGCATATTTAAATAGCAAAGTATGTTATTTTGATGGAATAACAAAGTTAGAGAACAATTGTATTCATAATTGGGACTGGCCTTGGCAACATCAAACAAGCCAAGCCTTTGAAGTTTGAACCTAAGTCTGAGTAGTGCATTCATGCCAGTTAATGAACAACACTTTCATAAGCTTGAACTCAGTTGAGAATAATTTCAAAGACTTAAGTGCATGGTTTGACTTTTAGCTTAGTAGGTGTAAAAGAAATAAATGGAAATTAGGATTTTTTTGGAGGCATGGTCGACATACACAATAAATTTGAGTTTTAGCAGGAACAAGCCCGATATTTTTTATAAGACATTATAACCATAATATTTTTCAGCCAAGTAAATTTGACTTGGTAGCTTAATGAATTAGACACATGGTTTGTTGGGATTTAATAAACTTGAATTAGGCTTGAATAAAATGTATGGGTCGGTTGAACTTGAGCCAAGACACTATTTTTGAAAACAAATTAGGGAAAATTAATTTTATAAGATGGGAATAGACTTGGATAAAAATAATAATTTCGGAGTAATACCAAACTCCAGATTATGATAATAAAGACAAACATAGTTCCTCTAAACACCCTGGGTCAAAACAAATCTTTAGAATGTGATGAATAGGAAAAAATATTTAATAGAAAATACTTATTTGGACCAAGGATTGAAATCTCTAGATGGCGGGGAAACATTAGTTTTGCGCAAATTTTGTGAGAAGTCGAAAATTTTCTATGTTACAACATTAGGCTCCATTAGGGATTGTGTCTCCCTGCGAGGAAGAAAAAATTGTAGACCATGTGCCTTCAACATTTTTTGAAATCAGTCTCTATCCATCTCTACATTCATGAACTCCTATCACTCTTTGAGTTATTCCAAAATTAAATGTCATTTTTCTTTCTTGAAATAACTCAAAAACCTCTTTATGACCAATATTATTCTCATGATAATCTAGAACAATAATATGCTCCATATATTGTTGATTCTTATCTTCAAGAAAGGGAATCAATTGATCATTATGAAACTCAACAAAAACATCATCATATTGTTGTTTATATTATTTATAAATGACTTGATCTTGAAAAAGCTATGGAACAACAATATACTTTTATTGATTTGATTCTACTTTGAAAAATCCATCACCAGAAGAATAAAATATATCAGAATTAAAACCTTCATTTTCACATATCATTCATATTTCTTTTTCAAAGTATTGATGTATATTCTCTTCATGGACAAGCATATATTCTTCATCATCACTTCTATGATAACATTTCTTTTCAATTTCTTGATCACACCAATCATTGAAAAGGATATCAGTTGAATAAATAGTCTTACAATGAGAATTGAAAGCTATATGGAAATATTTAGTGAAGATAAACTAGCAACAAGAAAGGCTCAATGCCATTTTCTTGCATCTATATTTAAAGATATCCTAAACATCTTCATGAAAAATACCCAACTCATGCATGCAAGAATGAAAATAGTTCAAGTGATGTGCATGGATTTCTTCATCATCTCCTTTGAATATAGGAAGGTTATCTTCCTAGTCTTATGTGATAGGCATAGGATTAGGAAAGTCGGGTATATTTGAAAAATCAAAAGGATCATACCTTGTAGCTATCTTAGCAACAATTGAATTTTAAATTTGAACATAGTGAAGTCGCCAGTGAAGTCACAATGGATTCTCCAAGTGAATAACCACACAATTTATGTATGATCCTTGTTCACCTTCCAGAACTAGATATAATATTGATAAAACCCTGGGGAAAAGATCTCGAACCTTCATCTCCGACAATGGCACCAAAAATATGTTGCAACTTGAGATTGTTCCTACCTTCTTAGGAACAATGCCAAGACATATTGAAAACCTACTTTAGGCCACAAGTTGACTCTTGAGACAAAGGGGGATCCCTCATCAAATTTCAAGAAAATTGGTTGCTTACTGTCACTAAGAACCAACTCTAACATTAAACCCAAATGCCATATTTAAGATGAGTGCAGAACAAGTTAAAGTGTTTGGATATCAGAGCAGTTATCTTTGACTTGAATTGTTGAGTATGAATGCTTACTAGGGCCATGCATAAGCAGGGTGAAGGAACTCTAAATACTTTCAATCTTGAAGTTCGTTGTGCATCCCGAAGGAAGAAGATGGCAGAAGAGGACAAGCGTGATGAACAAGAGAAAAAATTTCACATGGTATTTTATCGCATATCAGAAATGGTCAAACGAATGTATGGAGATTATGAGAAGAGGATGAAGAAGAAAGGGAAGAAAAAGGAAGCACATGTAGATGATGATGCTTCGGTAAATCAAGGGGTTGGAGGAGACCCTCCTGAGCCTCTGCCTTCACCTTCAAGTTCTAGTTCTTCCTCCTCTAAGAATTCTCATCATTCTCATCATTCTAGCTATAAAGCCTCTTTTAAGAAACCATTATTAAAGATTGACGTAAAGTTTTCTTTACCTATGTTTAATGGAGATGTTAATCCTGAAAAACTAGATAATTGGATCCGACATGTTGAAGTATATTGTCGTGTTCAACATATTGATGAAGAGGAAGTTAAAGTGAAAGTGTCTTCTCTTCGGTTGGAAGGCATTGCTCTTGTATGGTGGGAGAGAAAGCTACAAGACAAAATTAAGTGTGGTAATCTTCTTTCCTCATGGTCGGAATTTAAAACATATATAAGGAAGCAATTCTATCCATTAGGGTATTTACATAAAGAAATGATGGAATGGAAAACTTTGAGGCAGAGTAAAGGTCAAAATGTACAAAATTTCACAGAAGAATTTAGGAAGAAAGTTCTAGCATTGAATATTCCTTTGGATTATTATGAAACTTTGATGAAGTATATTGGCGCACTTCACAGTTTTATTCGTCATACTTTTCTCTTGTTTAACCCCACTTGTCTTGATGAAGTTTGTGTGCAAGCCACTCACCATGAGAACAGGGGGAAACATGTTCAAAAATAGCCCATGAAGAAACCTTCCAATTTCCCACACAAGACTTTCAAGAAGCTCAAAAGGAAGGACAAGAAGACTGTTGTAGTGACGAGAGAAGGAGGAAACCATACTGCACTCATTGCAAGAAGAGAGGTCACAATGAAGAACATTGTTGGAAACTACATCCAAAAAAGAAACCGAAATAGTTCGGTGGAAAGGGGAAGACAAAGATTGTTGCTATAGTGCAACAAGATCTTGGTTCCAAATCAGGAGATGAAGGAAAGATCACAACGGTTAGAGTACAAGGTAAATATTCTCTTCATCCTAGTTCAAGTTCCAATGATGAATCTCATATTGATGAATGAAAGAGGAGTGAATTATTTCATATACGAGTTGTATCTAAACATACTAAGATAGATACATTATTTGATCTGGATTTCCAAGTAAACTTAATATATGAAGCACTTGTCGAGAAGATGGGTCTTGTAACAAAACCACATCCAAAGTCTTATCCTCTTGGTTGGGTATGTGATGAAGAAAAACTTAATGTCACCAAACAATGTAGGATCAGATTTGCTATTGCTTCAAAGTTGATTGATGAAGTAGATTTGGATGTTGTACCACTTGATATATGTGGCATAGTGTTGGGGAGTCCTTATCTTTATGATAGAAAAGCAGTTTTCTTTTTTCATGAGAACAAATACCACCTTACAAAATGGGGAGTGGAATATATTATTAGGGCTCACAACATGAGGGTAAATACAACACTTGTTAGTGCAGAACAAATGAAAAGACTCATAACCACTAATAAGAGATATGTACTCATGGTCGTCAAAGAGAAAGATGTTGGGACATCCGACGCTTTCCAAGGGTGTGATCTATCTCATAAAAAGGAATGAATTGATATTGTTTCTAAGTATGATGATATTTTTCAAGAACCAGGTGGATTACCTCCTAAGAGGGAAATCCAACATGAGATACATCTTCAACATGATTCTCCTCTTCCTAATTTGGGCATGTACATGATGTCGATTGTGGAGATGAMAAAKATCAAGAAGCAGGTATAGGGCTTAYTGGATCAATGGGTCATCATGCCYATTTCATCTCCTTGTGGTTATCCGATCRTGATGGTGCCAAAGAAAGATGGCACATGGCGAATGTGTGTCAATTACTGGGCCTTGAATAAAATCATAATGAAAAATCTATACCATCTTCCTTGCATAGATGATTTACTTGATCAATGAAACAWTGTTGTTTATTTCACTAAGCTGGATTTGTGCAATGGATATCATCAAATCAGGTTCACAGAACATGATGCATGGAAGACTACCTTTAAAACCAAACAAGGGTTGTTTGAGTGGTTAGTTATGTCGTTTGGGCTWTGTAATGCTCCGACAAATTTCATGCRTGTGATGAATGATGTATTCAGGCCTTTCCTGGATGACTTTGTGATTKTRTATTTAGAMGAAACTCTTGTTTTTAGMGGGACTTTGGATGAACATGTAAGGCATGTAAAACAAGTATTGGATACTTTKCAAAGGGAAAAACTRTATGTGAAAATGTCTAAATGTGAATTTGGCAAGACTGCACTTGTATACTTAGGTCATATCGTGGGAGGAGGACAATTGAAGATTGATCCTTCCAAAATTGATGTAATTGTCAATTGGCCTGAGCCAAAAAGTGTGACCRCGATCCAAAGCTTCTTGGGTGCAGTCCAGTATTGGAGGAGATTCATTCCCAACTTCTCCTTTATCGCAGCTCCTTTGCATGCCTTAACCAGTGTGAAGAACACTTTTCAGTGGGAAGGAAAGAAACAAAAATATTTCGACACTTTGAAGGAGAAGATCAGTACTGCACTAGTATTAGCACTACTGAATCTTCAACAACCATTTGAGATCGAGACAGATGCTAGCGGATATGCCATGGGTGTAGTATTGATGCAATATCGTAAGCCTATATGTTACCACTCTAAGAATTTTAACCAAGATGTTGTTAACTATCCTACATATGATAAAGAGTTGTATTCATTAGTTCAAAGCATAAAGAAATGGAAGCATTACTTATTAGGGAAGGAAACAATTATACATACAGATCACCAACCCTTATAGTATCTTCAAGAACAGACCAAACTGCAACAATCTCAACACTACATATGGATGGGTTTTCTACAGCAATTTCATTTGGTAATCAAGTACAAGAAGGGTACAAGTAACAATTTAATTGATATGATTTCTAGACGTCCTATTGTTGCTTCTATTATTTTGAATAATACTTCTTTATCTCATGATATATATGCAGAGAAATATGTCATCGATGAAGATTTTAAATAAGTATATGAGAAGCTAACCCATGGTACACAAGTAGAGAATTATTGTCTGCATGGAAAATTACTCTATCATCTTGGGAAGATATGTATTCCTACAAGTGAACAAGTCCATGTAATACGAGAATATCAAACTTCTCTTGTGTCTGGGAATTTTGGGGTAGGAAAAACCATGGCTCACTTGCAAAGGTTTTGTTATTGGCCTCAAATGAAAGCAATTGTAACTAAATATGTAAAGGGGTGTGTGATGTGTTCTACTTGTAAGCCCACTAATATAAAATTGGGGCTATATTGACCACTTCCTATTACATCCCATCCATGGGAAATCATTTCCATGGATTTTGTAGGGGATTTACCAATGACCAAAGGGGGTCATGACTATTTGTATGTCGTAGTGGATAGGTTCAGTAAGATGTGTATCTTGATGCCATGTAAAAAGTAGATCAGTCTTGAGCAGACTGTTAATCTCTTCTTTCAACATGTTTAGGTTCACTTTGGGTTACCCATGTCCATTGTCTCGAATCGAGATACTCGATTCCTTGGGTATTTTTAGACTAGCTTGTGGAGAATGATGGACACCAAATTGAATAGGATCACTGCTTTTCATCCACAGACTGATGGACGGACAAAGGTGGTAAACAAAACAATGGTGCTTTTTCTTCATGGCTACTGCAGCAAGAATCCTAAGTTATTGGATGAATAGATACCCTATGTACAACATGCTTATAACTGAGCTTTACATTCGTCCACTTAGAGTTCACCTTTTGAGACATTTTTTGGGTACCTACCAAAGGTTCCTTTCTACTTGATGTATGGGAAATATGCACATGTGAATGGAGAACGAACAGAGGAAAGAGCCCGCAATTTCATCCATAGCATCCAACAGATACACCAGGAAGTCAGGGAACAGTTGGAGAAAATTCAAGCACAGTATAAAGTTCTTCATGACAAGCACAAGGTTGATCATCAGTTCTAGGTTGGAGACCGGGTATGGCTTCACATCAACAAGGAATGATTGAAGGGTGAAGGAAAGAAACTCAAACCCATCTGATATGGACCCTTCACTATCTTGGAGAAAAGAGACACTAATTATTTTTGTTTAGCTCTGCCACCTTATATGTAGATTTACTCTATTGTGAACGTAGAGAACTTGAAACTGTTTTAGCCTCCCATGATCATGGATCAGGATGAGAAAGTTTCAATACCTTTAGTTGATGATATTGCACCTGATTACTTGGATGAGTTACAGGAATATATCATCCTGGACATAATTATCCAGGTGGATATCGGTGGCCACCCACCTTTTCCAACTTACTCAAAACATTTTTCTGGCAATTTTGGCAATTTACTATTTTTAGCAATTTTAAATTTCGGGGCGATTTTGAGGGCCTAAATGAAGGTTTTTTGGGTTCGATCTTATCAATAATAATCGAAGGAATAATTCCCCAAAAATGAATATCCTTGAAGATACCTTTCCAATGGGCTATCGTGTGCCTAAAACGGATATCATATGCAAAAGTTACGACCCTGAGAATTTGATGTACTGACTTACCCAAACGGGGGCCACATGAATTTTGGTGCTTCATCTTCTAGGGTTAGGTTTTTGGATGTCTAAGGTTTTTTAAATCCATGTTTATTGTAAAAATTCCTTCAGAGAATCATTGTAATCATCTTCTTGCGTATGCGAGTAGTCGTCACATCTCTTCTCAGAGATAAGTTGCCACCATTCTAGCGAGTCTTTCACCGTATTTTTACAGTCTCTATGCATTTCTTTCATTAATAGAAATCGTGTATTATTGTATCTTTGTGTTTATGGATGAATCTCTGATACATTTCTTTTATATTATTGGATATCCACGATATTATATCTTCTCTCTCATTTCGTGCCGAAAATAATCTGGATCAGTGATATCAGAGTAGGCTGCTTTTGATTGTTTTCTAAGTACATGTCCCCGAAGAGGTATGAGTATATAAATTTGGGTCTCAAGATTATATATATTGAATACAATCGATCTCACACGCTCAAGAAACCCTCCATGGTGGAAGAAAACAAAAACAATAGAGCAGACGATTCTATCAATTTGTTGCTTGAGCAAGCTCTCACATGACAGAGGGATGAAATGATGGAGAATTTTTCCCACATCCTTCAACTCCTGTCGATAGAAATAGATGCATATTCATCAAACAACCACTTTGGAAGAACCTCTCCTTTCAAGGTATAGTTTAATTTTGATATTCCTGTATTTGAAGGTCAAATAGATGCGGATTCCCTAGACAAATGGTTAAATCTGTGTGAAGGTTATTTCTCTGTTCACAATTTTTCCAACAGAGAAAAGATCACCTTCTCACTCCTTAAGGATCTCATCCATGTCAAACATTGGTAGGAAAATTACTGGGAGAAAATTTCCATAGAGGAGTCTGGAATATATGTTGTCAATCCCACTTGAGATTTTTTTATGGATGCGGTAAAGGAACAGTATTACCTTATTGGAAACTATGAGGACCAGTACATGAGATGGACCACACTGCGAAAAGAGACGGGCCAAGCAGTGTCAGAGTTCACTAATACCTTCCATACCTTGTGCACCAAGTTGGGTATCAAATAATCTGAGCGACATTTGGTTCTAAAATACCACGGGGCTCTACACAGATACATCCAAACTGAAATGGATTTTCTGGATATCTCATCAATCAGTGTTTTGTATTGATATGTTGTTAAAATTGAGAAAAAATTTAGGCACCAAAACAAACGGGAGTTCAAATCTACAAATCCGCAGCAACCAAAGTATAAGAAAGACGACCCTAACAAACATCTTCCAGAAAACCAGTCTAAGCCACAAGAAGAGAAGGGTCACAGGAAGACGAAGAAGGACATCAGAAAATGGTGTAATTTCCACAAAATCCCTTGGCACAACACCGATGAATGTCACTCAAAATATTCATTGGTGGTCAAGATCAAGGACAAGGAGTCGAACCCTGATTCTGAATCTGATTCTGAAAATACTGGTAAAAGACAGATCATTGACGCAAACCCCACTGCTATTGTCGCGACTAGAGAAATTCAACCAAAATAACCAATAGATACTGAAGAGGGGGAGCACCTTTTTCATTCACATATGTGGGTGAAAGGGACCCCGCTACATTTTATTGTTGATATCGGAATCTAGAAGAATCTCATCCCAGTAGAGGTCGTCAAACAATTGGTATTGTCGACAACACCATACCAATATCCATACAACATCGGGTGGCTTCGCCAAGGACGAGATCTCTGTGTCATCCAACAATGTCGATTGTAATACGACATCCAACCCTTCAAGGATGAGGTATTATGTGGTGTTTCCCCACTGGATGTCTGTAATTTTCTCTTGGGTCAACCATATATGTGGAAACATTGTGTTGTTTATGAGTCTCGACCCCTCAGTGTCATTGTTTCTCTAGGGGGTCATATCTACAGAAAACCAAAGGTAGTTATGACTATTTTTCCACCTAAACAGTGTCGCAAGGTAGTATCTCATACTGCAAAATTCATCTTCTTCACAATCTGTTCAAAGGGTGAATAGAAGGACACTGCAACCACTACAACCTCACCCCAAGCACCTTCTATCCAATAGAAGTAGGTTGACAAGGTTGCAGCAAAGTGAAAAGATTCCTTCTACACATAGTCCTCTCATGTAGCTTGACTTTTTGAATAGACTCAACCCCTCCATCAACAGGGTCGTGACAACCTTCCACAAACCGAGCAGTGCAATATCTCCAACAAGGAAAGCATCTCACCAAGATTCAGATTCAGCAAACGCTTCCCTCTCTCCCCCGGGAACTCAATGCAATGGATACCATTACTTCCTAA
>ML804118.1:211934-241878 GCA_009831015.1 Picea engelmannii
AAATCATGTATTACTGTATCTCTGTGTTTATGGTTTCATATCTGATACATTTCTGTTATATTATTGGATATCCGCGATATCTCTGTGCATTTATTTATTATATCTTTGCTCTCATTTCATGCTGAAAATAATCTGGATCATAGAAGGACGAGGACTTCACGCAAGGTTGTTGTTGATTATCTTCGAGTAGTATTAAAGGGCACACATCCAAGTAAGGAAAAGTGGATTGAGAAGGGAAAAGTGAGGGGACTCTTCCCTCACTTACTAGTTGATTGATAAAATCTTTTGGTGGTCAAAAAAACTCTCAGTGGGAAGGTGTGATCCAAAAAAGATCCAGAGAAGGCTAAGAATAACTCAAAACTTACAAAGGCAACTTAGGATGCTCAGAATGGCTTCAGAAGACATCAAAGGAGAAAAAATTCAAAGTTCCCAAAACTCAGTTAAAATGACATGATCGTGAAGAGTGCATCACAATCCTTCTAATGACGCAAATGACTCGTCAAACAAAGTTACAGATCAAAAGTTATAAGCAGTCAAACTTGGTCAAAAAGTCAAAAGGTCGAGGTGACACGTGGAACCACTACAAGAGTGACATGTGGCACATCCGTACATCTAAGTTGGCATGGGATGACATGGCAAGGTCGTACAGATTGACGACAGATATGTGGGAAAATTAGGTGATGACACGTGTCATTTTCGTGGACAAATTATATGGTGCCACATGGCCCAGTCATGGGTTTCCATGTGGCACCCCTCTAATGGTTGGTGTGTGTAAAATTTATATGACTCCATAGGAGTCGAAACCTTGACCTCCTCTAGCCCAAAGGACTCACACCTCCACGCTAACCAACCTTCCACTCTTTAGTTCTTGTTTATAATACGACAAAATTTTTATTTAAGTTTAACAAATGTTTCATATGGGGGAGAAAAGAGCTAGGCCTTTGGCCCAACCCTTGGTTATATGCCAAGCCATGTAACCACCCTCCAAACAATTATTCACCAACTATCCACCATATATGGCATGTGCCGAACTGTCTGCCATTCTAGTGATCGCCTGCCAGATTTAGCTGGGCACGCCAAAACTCGTTGTAACTATGTATTAAACAAAAGCGGAGTCCACAGGATTCAATCCCAGAACCTCCACTAACCAAGCTCTAAATATAGCTCCATCTACCAGCGTTCCAACGAACACATTTATTTCTTAGCTTCCCAAAAATATTATATAAGGAGGCCTTCGCCAATGTACGGTACAAGACAGAAATGTGAGACCAAGCACGTCCGTATGGTACAGATTTGGGTGCAGATTCCAAGACAGACTGGGCACGTAGTTCAATATTTTATAGTCATTTGTTGCAGAGGTAGTGGCATGGTAACTGAGGCATAGGTGTCTCTTGGGACTGAAAGTGTCATACTCGGATCGAGGTGTGGAGACATCCATTTTTAGGTAAAATGGCACCACAAACGCAGTGGTGGTGTTAGTTTTCTTATATGAGCAAATATTTTGTAGCTTAACTCTAGAATGAGGTATACTTATGTATTTTGCCCAATTCTTTTGTGGAGTTAATAAAAAGACCGAACCATTTGAGAGTAGGACCCAGAGACGTAGTCCACCAGGGACGAATTCCGTTATCAAGTTCCTTGTGTTCATATTGTATGCTTATGTCTCTTTCCTTTTGAGTTTTTCCTTCTTTATGGTGTACTTTTGTTTATGCTCATTTTATGCAAATATTTAATAAGCCACCTAACGAAAATATCCTGGATCAACAATAGAAGTAGATTGCAGTGGTAACATATTCTTGATATTACAAAGAAGATAAGGGGAGACATACCCACAAGTGGATTTATTCTTCTTCCCATGATTGGTTGCAACATCATCATTCCAGGAGGAGAGATTATTGGTATCCATGCCATCAACATTGCTTCAGAGTGATACCCCTTGTCCAAAGGGGGAGATATTGTTCAGATGATGGAGTAGTAGACATGGGGATCAGCGCCAAGAAATACAGATAGGGAGAGCATCCCCAAGGAGATTTTAGGCAGAGGAAGCATCGCCAAGGAGAAAAATACCATTTTCCATTGATGTCAAAGGGGGAGAGATATCCACATTGATGTGGATATATGGACATTGATGAGGATCATTGGCATGTCCAAGTGTTGCCATCAATGATTGGTGTTGAAATCCATGTTGGTGTTGCCTTCAATGCCAAAGGGGGATATTGTTGTATTGTGTTGTCATTGATGTCAAAGGGTTGATGTCTTGTCATATTAATATGCTTTGTATCATTGATGTAATTGATTTCAAAGGATTGATGTAAAGTGGTGTCATAATGATGTGTTGATATTAAAGGGAGTTTTATCATTGATGTCATGTCATGGTTGATAGGAAGAACCAAATGGACAAACTCCAAAGTGGTCTCCTTATGGTGAAAGCCCTCATAGGAAGACACTCTTGGATAAAGTTCTCAAAGTGGTCCCCTTATGGCTAAATCCCTCATGGGAAGATGCTCTTGGATAAATTTCCCAAAGTGGTCCCAGTATGGTGAAATCCCTCATGGGAAGATGCTTTGTGAAGTCCAAATGGTTAGTTGGTTGAGTAGCCTAGCAATGTGGTTATGGAATCCAAGTTTGATTAACGAATAATGTAATGAAGATCAGTCAATTTACAGGAGAAATCATTCCATATGGATAGTATATGTCATGTCGTTTCCAGTGATATGTGGAACATCACATAACTCCTCCCGATTAGAGAGTTATGGCCATGTGAAGTTGGAGAACCCTCATGAGTTATCTATAAGCCCCTATAAGGTAAAAGAAGTCAAATTATTCTAGAAGCTCCTAGAAGAAGTTGACTAGTCAAAGTGGTCAGTCATGGCTTAAGTGGTTGCAACAAGAAAACAAAAAAAAAAAAAATAGTTCCAACTAGAAGTGGAGAGTTTACTATTTTTGGACAAAGTGGCTAAGTGGAAAAAGTGGTTAAGTGGACAAAGTGGCTAAGTGGACAAAGTGGTTAAGTGGATACTTCTAGAGGAAGCTACTTGGAGAGTATAAATAAGAGAACAAGAGTCTCCCATTTGCATTCCATTGACAATATTGAATATCTACAAGTGATTGAGGTAACCAAAGGATATCTAAGGTGAATTTCAGAGGGAAGGTGAAGTAAAGAAGGTCAAAATTAAAGTGAGGATAAAGTCTTTTGATGATGCTTTCTAAGGTATGTTATTTATAGGTCATCTCACCATTTTTGCAATAATTTGTTTTATAGAATTATCCAGATAGAAAAATATGGAGGACGTTGAGAAAACCTATCCAAGTAAATGTGATAAAAATCTCAGCTTGTGGGTCGTTGTAGTTTGGGCATTACGCTCTATACAAGATAGGGTTTGTGGCTAGTCCTGAAACTAGTCTAAAATAGGTGTTCCTGGTAAAAACGTCATAAATTATTCATAACAGATAGAAATTTAGTAAGATCAAATGAATTGGTTAAAGTACAATATTTATTATGTTGTGTACCATTTTCAGATCCATACAACAAATATTCCACACGTAGAATTCTCTACAAGTTCGTTGTCTAGAATAATCCACAATTCAGCAAGGTCTACCATTTTTTCTATAACTCCTTTTCTAGGAGGTTCCAAGTAGTGAAACCGAGAGGAATTGCAGAAAATACATTGAATGATATTGTGTACAATTTTTGCACCTTTATTCATTATAGATATAGAGTTATGATTGTTTCAAGTTAGGGTTGTTAACTAATCCAAAATTAGTCATGTGAGACTAAAGTAAAGTTTGATGAAAATGATAGTCTCTTGTTGTTGAAGTTAAGGAATGTTTGAAGGTCTATGATCACATACACCAGGTCTATTATTGTAACACCCTGGGTTTTAAGCCCCCATATTAAATAATGTATTGTTACATTGTTGCGAGACCAGAGTGCCCAAACAATTATGAAAACGCCAATGTTCCTAAAAAATGTAATGTGTGATCATTATTAATAATAAATACATTGTTTGCTACTAGAAGGACAAGGACTAGAGTTATAGGGGGCTATGATTCCACGAGAGAGGGAGCTTGAGGGGATAAGTGTGGATTTCATTTCTTTAATTACCCATTTTGTGTAATGGGGGGGGGGGGGAATTAGTTTCGTGAGCTCTTGGGGGAAGGCCAAGAGGTTCCTGATCCCCACGAGTTTAAAAAACCCATCCCTAGTCTATGGAAGAGGTTCTTTGGTTGGCTAATTCTCTCATTCATTTTGTTTATTCACGCACTCTCATTCTCGTCCCCGTTCTAGTGTTGTTGTTGGTCACCTCATGTGTTCATTAACCTAACTTGTTCATTGTTCATCCTCTCTCGTGGAGTTTGCACTCCATTCATTCCTTCACTCACTCATATTTCCTCTTTAGCATTTGGGTTAGGAAAGTAATTCATCCCATTGAAGAACAACCACAGTTTTTTTGGTTGTAGAGAGTGTTGGCGTAATCCATCCATGATTTGAGGCCTACATGTCTAATATGCATTGGCCTGTGTCCAATGTTTCTCACAGTTGTGAGTCTTGAGAGTCCCAGCATGGAGATTCTCGACCATTTGCACTGGAGCCTTGTAAGGAGAAGGACTGCCTGAGGGACTGCATGGGAGAGAAGGGTGGAGGTCCATTCTCTTGGGTGGTGCAGGCTGGGTAGAATAGATTTGGGTACTTGGATTGTTGTGAGTGTTGGAGAAGCCTGTGAGAGCTTGAGTGATGACTATTTTGGGAAGACATGTAACACTATGGAACTGTCCTTGTGGATTCATAGCCCCGGTGTGGGGGTGAAAGTTTTGTTGAGAATTGGAACAACAATGGTCTACGATTGGGTGGAACGCCCTTGGTCTACAACCAATTGGTGTATTCTATTACAAAAGATAAGTGTTCTCTACTATTCTTTCCTTGCTTGTGTATTTATTTCCACTACGTATTAAATGATTATATCTAAGATTTGTACTTATAATATGCATGCTTGATAGTTAATGTTGTGCATGGTATATTGTGCATTTATTTTATATTGTGCATTTATTGTTATCAGAGTTTTGAAATGAACCAAGAGGTGCGTTCTTGGTGTGGCATGCACGGCCTGTGGGAGGTTGGGTATGTTTCAGAGAAGAATTGTAGTGGCATTTCCTAGCTTGGGTGGCTGGGTATGTTACAAATTGGTATCATAACTTTTGGTTCGAACATGGGACTGTTACGGGCCAGAACAAGTACAAATCGGGAAGATTCGTTGTCACAGATTTTATATGTCTATACGAATTTGGGAGAAAATAGTGGAAACGTTTGAGTGAAATCCCTCAAATTCATGAATGGATATGAGTTTGAATGATTCCGGGATTGTCTAAAAATTTAATGGACTTGATCTATGGATTTGTGGAGCCAAAAGACTTAGAAGATCGAAAAAATTGAATTTTAATGGTCCCTATATGTTGGACAAAGTTTGGCGAAATTACCAAAATCGGTGGCTAGGATTGATTCGACGATTTGAAAAATTAGGAACATTGATGATTCATATTCATTTTGGTTGTTTGGGAAGTTAGAGAAAATCAACGTTCAAGATTGTCTTGGCTGGGAGATCAACGGCCCAGATTCACCTGGGGTTTTGTCAAAAATTCAAAGTGTGGAAGTTTGCCAACAAAAATTGCAAACTATTGATGGTCGGGGATCGACGAGTTGGGTGAAGTGTTGAGTATGGACAAAGGAAAATCTTCGATAATCGATGACCGATGATTGGGGATCGTAAGATTCTGGTAAATTTTTTATTTTTTTTTGGACAAAGAAAATCTTCGATCACCGATGGCCGACGGTCGGGGATCGACAGTTTTTGGTGAAGTTTATTTTTTATTTTCTGGACAAAGAAAACCTCTGAAGTATCGAACTCCAAAGTAAGTATCGACCATTCATGTTTAAGGAAACATGTCTACAGATCCACCTATTCGGGAATTCGACATTCATGGGATTTGTGGTGTAGTGTGGAGAAGTCTCTTGAAGTCCCGAAGTTCCGAAGTCCCGAAGTCGTGAAGAAATAGAGTGGTGTGACATGTTGACATCACCTAGGGTGACATGGACACACTTGATTCTTACCACGTGACACCATGTCTCATACTTTGAAAATATCGTTCGTTCCAGTTAGTATATGACACATGTCACCCATTAGATAGGGTCATGTGTCTGTGCCTTATTTTTCTGCCACATAACACCCCTTGATGCTTAGTTATCGATGAAGACTCCAAGAGTTCACCAGTTTTTCATTCTGGAGGAATGAAGTGTGATGAAGGTGAAACCCCCGAAGCTCCGAAGAATGGATTAAATCCTCATCGTTGATCGAGAGAGGACACATGGCAGTATATGTCATTGTCTGAATACTTGGCACTCCACGGGATTCAAGGCATAAGTAGTTGGGGTTGAGGAATATCGAAGCCCCAAAGGCCAGATTCCATCTCAACCATTGATTATAATAGACACATGGCACAAGATCCCAAGGTCTAGAGACTTGGTACTCCGGATAATTTGTGTTGCAGGTTGCTTTGAGTCAAGAACTCCCCAAGGCAAGAGTTAATCTCCATCATTGATCAGGAGATGATACGTGGAGGAAGGATAAGACCTATGGTATTTTAGCACTCTGGGAGATCAGGGGAGAGGTGCTCGGGAAAGTCCCAAAGTCTGAAGCTACAAAGGAAATCCTAACTGTTGATCAGGACAAGATACATGGCAACAGATCCTGTAGTCTGGATATTTGGCCCTTCGGAAGAGTTGATAGTGTGGAAAGTTTGGAACTCCCCAAGCCCGAAGTCTCGAAGGTCCTATTGACCATCGATCTCATCCCTTGATTGATTTTAAACCACACGATCTCAAATATAATAATTCTAACACAGAAAGGTGCCAGGAAGGATTTGGTCTACGGTTTTGAGTCGTGGTCACTTGGGAAAGTAGTTTGAAGGAAGTGCTTGTGCAAAAGTGATTTATGTATGGGCCCCAAGACAGTGCTAGCAGATATCATAGACATCATAGACACTACTCACCTCCTTACTTAGAAAGAAGGTTTTATGCATTTGAATATTCCTTACGCAGTCCAAAGGTGTCTCCTATTAGGCACCAAAGAAGGAGACATAAGGTGGACAGTTTGCAAGGAGAGTTGAGGAAGATCATGCCACCATCCTTTTATGGTGAAAGAGAAAGGTAAGATGATGATGAAGCATGGTTTCTTAGACTCATGAGATATTTCCAATTGCGCAGCTATTAATCAAATCTAGACGCCAAAATTTCTACCTACCACTTACATGGGAAAGCTGCAATGTGGTGGGATCAACGGAAGCAAGTTGAACATATTAATGAGAATAGGATCACTTGGAAGCAATTCAAGAAGTATTTCTAGAAGGAGTACCTCTCAAATCATTTCTATGACAAGAAAATGCAAGAGTTATTTGAACTTAGGCTGGGAATCATGACCATGGCAGAGTATGAGAAGAATTTATTGAGGTTGTTAAAGTATGTTGGGTTTATAAATGATGAAAAGGTAAATATATAGAGGTTCTTGAGTGGACTTCCATCCTTTTATAAAGAAAACATTTGGTATGATGAGCCCAAGACCTTGACTGAGGCCATCATGAAGGATAAATACCTATATGAGAAAGGTAATGGAAGAGAGTCCCTGCAAAAATATTGGAAGGATAAGAAGAAGGATAATTCTGATCAGAGTAAGAAGGGATTCAAACCTCCTTTCAATAGAAATGAGCCTAATAAAAATAATTCAAACTTTCCAATGTTGGGGATGCAAAGAAGATCACTTGTACAAGGACTTCCCACACAGAAAGGATAGAGTGAATATTGTACACAACATCCAAGAGGCTATGACAGTCAAATACATGGGAAGGATTTACGTAGCCTTAGATGATCAATAAGAAAAATACCAATCCAACATGATCATGGTGGAAGGTAAGATCATAAATCAGTCTGTTGATATTTTAATTGATTCAGGAGAAAGTCATTGTTACACCGATCCTAAAATAGTGGATATATTACATTGATAAAATAAATCTTGGAAAATCAAGTTTGGTTCAACTAACCACTAGAACCAAAAAGGAGAATCCATGATATGGTCATAAGTTGTTCCATAAGTCTTAATGGTGTGAATACTAATGTTGATCTAAATATCATACCATTGGGGTCTTATGATATTCTAATTGGAATGGATTGGTTGGACAAGCATCATGTTGTCCTAGACTGTCATAGAAAGATATTTATATGTCTTGATGGAGATGGAAAACATAGCACTATGAAAGGAATTCCAAAACCCATCTCTATAAGAGATATTTCAGCCTTACAGCTAAAGAGATGTTTCAGAAAAGGATGTCAATTTTATGCAACCCATGTGAAGGAGCCAAAAGATTCAAAGGGGCCAAGCCTTGAATATTTATCGATACTACAAGAATTCAAGAATGTATTCCAAGATTTACCATGGTTTCCACCAAGAAGAGAGATAGATTTCTCTATTGATCTAGTGCCGGGAGCTTCCCCAATGTCAAAAACACCTTACAGAATGAGTATGCCCGAGTTAAAAGAATTACAAATGCAGTTGGAGGAATTGTTGAAGAAAGGGTACATACGTCCAAGTGTTTCACCTTGGGGAGCGCCAGTACTCTTTGTCAAAAAGAAGGATGGAACCTTGAGGTTGTGTATCAACTTTCGACAGTTGAATAAGTCTACTATAATGAACATGTATCCTCTACCCAAAATTAATGACCTCTTTGATCAGCCAAGAGGAGAAAATATATTTCCAAAGATAGACTTGAGATCAGGATACCATCAGTGACGCAGGCACGCACCACCAACCACGCTGGCACGCCCGCTCTCACAGGATATTCTTCTTCTCGGCCCAAAGAACTCTAAGGTTCTTCTATTTCCCTATCGAGAAATCTGCTCCCACAGTTCTTTCGTGCGATCCCCCCTTCCTTGGTTTTAACAGGGAATCAGAACTCATGACTTTGCGAGTTCAAAGATTGAGTGCTAGGCTCTTGGATCCCAAGACCCGATGGTCAGTCAAATCACTAACTTTTCCTCGAGGTATTTTGCTACTCGCGGTACCAAACTTTTGGTTCTCCAACCTCCGATACCCGAGACCCCGAAACTCGCAATCTCGCTCCCTCGCAACTTCGCTTCTTACGAGGCCGAATAACTTCTACTTCGACTCCCGAGGTCCAAGATGCCGAGACTCACGGCCTCGTTCCCTCACGACTTAGTGATTTCCATAGCCAAGTTCTTGGACCTTTTCTCACGAGGTCCCGAGACACGATCCCACGCGCAGATCCAACGATCCTCCTATGATCTGGATCTGACGGTTGTCCTTCTCTCGCTACTCGCGTCCTCGTGACTTTGAACACCCAACACTCGGGCTCTCAACCTGCGAGCTCTCGAGTTTGTGAGATCCCTCGATCTCCGACACTTGTCCCCTTCAGATGAATGGTTCACAGCCTCCTCGCCACTTCACCGCCTCGCATCCTTGCACCTCACGACTTTTAACGCCAAACACTTGGGAGTTCACCCTGTGAGCTCCGAGTTCGCGAGATCTCTTGATCTCTACCACCTGTCCTTCAGATGGACGGCTCTCAGTCTCTCGCCACTTCGCTGCCTCGCGTCCTCGCACCTCGCGACTTTTAACGCCAAACAGTTGGGCGTTCACCCTGCGAGCTCCGATTTCGCGAGATCTCTTGATCTCTACCACCTGTCCTTTCAGATGGACAGCTCTCAGTCTCTCGCCACTTCGCTGCCTCATGTCCTCGCACCTCGCGACTTTTAACGCCAATTTATTAACCCTTCCACTTGCGAGCTCCCGAGATACGAGGTGCCACCTGTCCTCCAACAGTCAGAATCTCGCTTCTCGCAACCTCGCGATCCTCGCATCCAAACCCTCGAGTCTTTTCTCACGAGGTCCTGATACACGATCTCGTGAACAATCCAATGGCTCTGACTGACTTGGATCAATGGTGCTGCCCCTCCTGATCTTTGAATCTTCTCCACTCCTGCGCTGTAACTACCTTTCACCTCTGGGAGATCCAACGGCTCTCGGAACTTCGTTAAATCTCTTCCAAAGATTTCGTTCGTTCGTTCTCCTCTTGAGGATTCTGCGAAATGAAATAAATGTCTCCCCACGAGACTCCTTCGCCCTTCGCCAACCTGCGACGCTTCTTACAACTACAAGTCACACTTATCTACGCTGATCTTCAGCGACTCATAGGCCTATCCTTCCTGAGCTTCTCATGTCTCAACTTCAAATAGGTTCTCTCCACGCACTCCTTGCGGCAAATATTTAATCACGTCTAAGTGTTGAAGTCACTCGACTCTGCACACTCCTGCAGCAGCAGTCTCCCAAAACTTCTGCTCAGTGTCACGCCTGAGACTCTCCTTAGCCTGCACACTCCTTGCATGGCTTTAGCAACCCACTATCACTTCTGAGTGCTTTGAGAACAAGAGTTTACTCTCTGAGCCTTCTGTCAACACACTCCTTGCAGACGACTCCAACTGCACTCCTTGTAGGAATCCTTGCTCAAAAGAGAAACAATTGTAACTCACCTCACTTCCTCTCAGACTTCAATCTCGACACATGAAGTCATACACACAGCATGATAACAAATGCATAACAGGAAGAAATGTCCATAAGCAGAGCATTCAACACACATACACAGAGAATAACACAACAATCATGAATATGAATCAACTTCTCTATTAATTCAAGATCTGTACATGGGTGTTCTTTACAAATATCTGCTATTCTCCTATGCTCTCTCTTGATTCTTGTTAATTGATAATAATACAACAACACATTGAGGGTGTCTATATCCCAGTTTTTCCCTCTTCCTTCTAGAATTATCTAATCTAGTATTCAATTCTATCTACCTGCAACTACTACTATAAATGCCTCTGTCTATCTTAGATGAGAGCATATGGCTCGAGGTCTGATTACATTTTTTCCAAGGCGTTTTCATTAAATGATCTCATTTAAGTTTGGTGCATCAACTTCAAGAGAAAATTTTAAAAATTCAAAAACTTGCGCTGGACGTCTTCCAGTTGTCTTTTGCTTCCACATTGGTTTTTCTTGTCGTGAGGGATGGTCCTGCATCAATCAGGTAAGAATCAAGGAAGAAGACATCCATAATATAGCCTTTAGATCCAAGTATGGGCATTATGAATTTTTAGTGGTTCCATTTGGATTGTCCAATGCACCAACTGTTTTTATGTGCTTAATGAATGACATATTCATAAATTACTTGGATTAATTTGTCATAGTATTCTTGGATGACATCCTTGTCTATTCTAAGTCTGAAGAGGAGCATGAACATCACTTAAGATTGGTACTACAAGTTTTGAGAGAACATCAATTGTATGCCAAGCTAAGTAAGTGTTCTTTTTATCAAGAACAAATCCATTACTTGGGGCACATTATTTTAGAACAGGGTATAGAAATGGATCCAGAGAAGATTGAATCCATTAGAGGATGGCCAACAGCTAAGAATGCTTCAGAATTCATATATTTTATGGGGTTAGCTAGATTTTATGGGGTTAGTTGGTTACTATAGAATATTTATAGTAGGTTTCTCTAAGATTGCTCATCCCATCACTTCTTTGAAAAAGAAGGGAATAAAATTTGAATGGACAGCAAAATGTGAAGAAATTTTTAATTCGTTGAAGGAATTACTTACTAGTGCACGTATTTTAAAGATTGTTGACCCAAATCAGAATTTTATGGTATGTACATATGCATGCAAGAAAGGGCTTGGTGGAGTCCTCACTCAAAATGGACATGTCATTTGTTATGAGTCCATAAAGATTAAATAGCATGAGAGGAATTATGCCACACATGACTTGGAGCTTGCTACCACTATTCACGCATTGGAGATGTGGAGGCATTATCTCATGGGAAAGAGATTTGAATTAAGAACAAACCATAGTGGTCTGAAGTATCGTTTTGAACAACCAACTCTATTGCCAGAAAAACATGATGGTTGGAGTTTTTAAGTGAATACGACTTTGATATCAAACATATCAAAGGAAAATAAAATAAAGTTGTCGATGCACTTAGTGGAAGAGTGCATCTCATGCATGCTACATCTGTCAGTATGCATCAGTCGAACTTGAAGAGAAGAATTTTAGATGTTGTTGTTACAGATCAGCATTACCTATAGGTAAAGGAAAGCTTACAACAAGGAGATTTACAACAGAAAGTGAAAGAGTATGAGATAAAGGAATATGGACTACTTATGCATAAAAATAGAATTTATGTTCCTAGTTTTGGAGAAATTAGGAAGTTAGTATTAAAATAAATGCATAATGTTCCATATGTTGGACATCTCGGTTACCAAAAAACAATTACAGTAGTAAGAAGCCAGTTTTTTTTTATGGGAATGAAAAAGGATGTTTTTTATTACATCGCGAGATGTATGGAATGTTAGAAAGTGAACGTTGAGCATAGACACCCAGCGGGTTTTATACATCCATTACCAATTCCAAAGAAGAAATGGGAAGTGATAACCATTGAATTTATAACTAAATTTCCCAGGAAAGCAAGGCAACACGATTCAATCATGATAGTGGTTGATAAATTGTCAAAGGCTACTCATTTTGTTCCTTTAAAAACAACTCATACAAAAACTAATATTACATAAATTTACATGAGGGAAATTGCTAGGTTGCATGGGATACCTATTACAATTGTCCCAGACAAAGACACTAAGTTTACTTCAAATTTCTGGAAGGGATTATTTAAAGGATTTGGTACAAATCTGAACTTTAGCACAACATACCATCTAAAGTCAGATGGGAAGACAGAGAGGGTACTAACCGAGTAATTAAAGACATGTTAAGAATGTATGTGATGGATAAGCCATCTAAGTGGGAATATTACTTGCACTTGGTTGAGTTTGCCTATAACAATGGGTATCAAGCTTCATTGAAGATGAGCCCATTTGAAGCCTTGTATGGTAGAAAATGCAGTACTCTAGTAATTTGGGACAACCCAACAGATAGAGTGGTACTTAGGCTAGAGTTGCTCAAAGAAATGGAAGACCAGATGGTTAAGATTAAGTAGAATTTAAAGGCATCTCAGGATAGGCAGAAGTTTTATGCCAAAAAGAATAGGATAATAAGATAATTTAAAGTAGGAGAGCATGTGTTTTTCAAAGTAAATCCCAAGAAGAGCTCTTTGAAGTTGGGTAGTTGTACAAATATGACATCCAAATTCTGTGGTCCATTTGAGATTGGACAGAATAGGGTCAGTTGCATACATGCTTGCATTGTTTGTTTCCATGAATTTGCATAATGTATTTCATGTCTCTTTGCTAAAGAAATATGTACATGATCTTAAAAATGCTATTGATTGGCATCTGATTCAGGTAGAGACAGAGGGAGACATTCAGGTCTAGCTAGTGTGAATACTGGACAGAAAATTCAAAATGCTCTAGAATCGAGTTATAGAGTTAGTAAAAGTTCAGTGGACCTGCTATGGTCCTAAAGATGCTACCCGGGAGCATGAATATGCCATGCGGGCAAAGTACCCACAACTTGTTGAATAAATTTTTGAATTTTTATTCTTGTTTTGTATATGCACTAGGGAAAGTGCCAAAATAAGGGGGAGGGGATGTAACACCCTGGGTTTTGATCCCCCACATTAAATAATGTATTGTTACATTGTTGAGAGGATAGAGTTCCCAACCAATTATGAAAAGGCCAATGTTCCTAAGAAATGTAATGTGTGATCATTATTAATAATAAATACATCGTTGGCTTCTAAACAAACAAGGACTAGAGTTATAGGGGGCTATGATTCCACAAGAGAGGGAGCTTGAGGGGATTGTTGGAGTTACTTCACACACACCTAGGATTTATTTTTCCTAAGGTTTTTCCTTGTTTATTAGTCATAATTACTCATTATCCAGTCTCCTATATTTTAGGGGAAAATATTCCACCTGGAGAATATTCTCTTTCAGTTGACACTTCAATTTGACTAGTTAAGTTGACTTTAGATGTTGCATTGGTTTTGTCACCATGCAACATTAGGATCATCACCAGCTAATGTGCACTTGCCTTGGGTTCATCACCAGACTGGTGCATTACCCTTGACTTCCTGATTTAAATCCTCACTACTATCTGTTCAGTCAGTTAACTGAAGACTAGTTAACTAGTTAACTCAATTAGGTGGCAGTTCACTCCTGTAACTGCCTGAGAGACTAGACTAGGTGGAATTTTACTTCTGTAACTGCTGGTGTGTGTCCAGATCACTCTAGAACACCACTATGGCTCATTATTTACTCATGTATCCTATATCCATTGTAAATTACTCACTCTTTGAGTGTGGAATACGGTTAATGAAAAGTATTCCATTCTTTCTCTCTTGCTTCTTCTTTATCAATTTGTCTCTGCAAATGTGTGTGGTATTTTCTAGCTAGATATATTTTGTGCAGGTTCAACACATTTACATGGTATCAAAGCCGACGTACTGCTAATCAAAATCTACACCAAATTATTTTTGTAGGTACTGAAGATTGAAGAACGCAGAAAAGATGGAATTTATGTTTTACTCACCAATAATACTTCTCACTCCTCATAACTATTTGGAGTGGAAGACAGATATTCTACTTATTCTCAAAAGTAGAGGCTTATACCAAATAACCATGGCAATGGAAGTAGAGCCCAATTCTACCAATGAGAAAAATGACTTTCTCAATAGACAAGATATGGCCATGGGATTTATCTGCTTGTCTATTTCTCCAAAAATTCTCCACCAAGTATGTGATGTCACATAAGAATTCACTCCAAATGAATTATCAGATTGGAGGTTCTATTTGGAAATAAATAAGATTGTGAAGATTGCATTCAGGGGATTGGAAACATCGAGTCGGAAGAGAAGCCATCAGAAGATCAAGCCTCTTATTATGAAGAGTCTTCTAAAAAAGTATTTGCACAAATTTGTATTCCATTAATCGAAGATGACGTCTACTCCATTTCAGATTTGTTTTCTGAATTTCATGTGGAAGATATATGGCATGCATCTCAGGAGTCACATGCAGACACTTTTACACACACCATGCATGCATCTTAGGAGACAAAAAGGGATTCGCGCACATCAGACTCAATTATGATATTTTATGAACAAAATTTTCATAAACAAATTGGGTATTTGAATTCCTCTCGGGAAAATATTCAATTTCAAAAATAAAATCGTCTAAAACAGAGTCCAAGAAGTGAAGTTATGATTGTTTTAAAATCAACAAAATTTCAGCATTTTTCCGGAAACGACTGCACAGTTTTCAAAGTTTCATCCAAAATTTATTTGGATATTATTCATTACAAGAAGAGGAAGTGGATATGTGTGGACATATCAATGGTGCATCTACTTCCTCAGATCCATGCAGACATCTACATCTTCAACAAAATCTTCAACGAGCACAAACTTACACAGTTGTGAGGTCTTCTTGGAGTGAAGGACATGGTTGCTTGGCAACTGCTTTTTTGTTTCTTCTCATTTTTAATTTTTTTATGCATTTTAATTTGAGGGGGGGGGGTTCCCATGAGGTTTTCCCTCTTTCCTCATTTATTCCAGTGTATCTTTTGTATTTGGGTACCTAACATGGCCTCGTTGCGGGGACCCATTCTTTATTTTCACCATAATGATGTTCAGGGGGTGTTGGAGTTACTTCACACACACCTAGGATTTATTTTTCCTAAGGTTTTTCCTTTTTTATTAGTCATAATTAGTCATTATCCAGTTTCCTATATTTTAGGGGAGAATATTCCACCTAGAGAATATTCTCTTTCAGTTAACACTTCAATTTGACTAGTTGAGTTGAGTTTAGACGCTGCATTGGTTTTGTCACCATGCAACATTGGGATTATCACCAGCTAATGCACACTTGCCTTGGGTTCATCACCAAATTGGCGCATGACCCTTGATTTCTTGAGTTGATATCTATTGTAAATTATTCACTCTTTGAGTGTGGAATACGGTTAATGATAATTCTTCCATTCTTTCTCTCCTTCTTCTTCTTTCTCAAATTCTCTCTGCAAATGTGTGTATTATTGTTTAGCTAGATCTATTATGTGTAGGTTCAACACATTTACAGGGATAAGTATGTGTTTCATTTATTTAATTACCTATTTTTTGTAATGGGGGGGAAATTTGTTACATGAATTCATGGGGGAAGGCCAATAGGTCCTGATCCCTACTAGTTACAAAAACTCGTCCTTGGTCTGTGGAAGGGGTTCTCTAGTTGGCTAATTCTCTCGCTCGTTTTGGTCATTCGCTCACTCTCATTCTGGTCCCCATTTTGGTGTTTTTGTTGGTCACCTCACGCGTTCATTCACCCGACTTGTTCAATGTCCATCCTCTCTCGTGGAGTCTATACTCCATTCATTCCTTCACTCACTCATCTTTCCTCTTTAGTGTTTGGCATGGGAAAGGAACTCATGCCATTGAATAATAGCCACAATTTTTTTGGCTGTAGTGAGTGCTAGTGTAATCAATCCATGATTTAAGGCCTACATGTCTGAGATACATTGGCATGTGTCTATCTTTGCTCACAGTTGCGAATCCTGAGAGTCCTAACATGGAGATTTTGGACCAGCTGCACTGGAGCCCTGGAAGGAGAAGGGCTACTTGAGGGATTGTGTGGCAGAGAATGGTGGAGGTCCATTCTCTTGGGTGGTGTAGGCTAGGTAGAAGAGAGTTGGCTACTTGGATTGTTGTGAGTGTTGGAGAAGCCTGTGAAATCTTGAGTGTTGACTGGTTTGGGAATCCAAGTAACACTCTGGAACCGTCCTTATGGATTCATAGCCCTGGCTTAGGGGTGACATTGTTGTTGAGACTTGAAACAAAAATGTCTACAATTGGGTGGAATGTCTTTGGTCTGCATCCATTTTGTGTCTTATTTTATAAAATATAAGTTATCTCTGTTATGATTTCCTTGCTTGTGTATTTATTTTCATTGTGTATTAAATGATTATATCTGAGATTTGTACTTATAATATGCATGCTTGCTAGTTAATGTTGTGCATGCTATATTTTGCATGTCTTTTATGTTGTAGTATGAATCTTGATCATTGCATGTATGGATTTCATGCTTCTTTATTAATTAATTGTTATCATAGTTTCGAAATCATCCAAGAGGTGTGTTCTTGGTGTGGCATGCTCGGCCTGTGGGAGGTTGGGTATGTTTCAGAGCATTATTGGAGTGGTGTTTCCCAGCTTGGGTGGTTGGGTATGTTACAGTTATATAGTTACATATCATATTTGGATGATGATATTGATGAGACGGGTTGAGGTGACAGGTTGTGCATAGTTGATGCACTTGTGTTGGTATAGATTGTTGGTACAATTTGACAGATTCCTTTCTATTTACAACCTGGGTCTTTTACTTGAGGGTTGGATTCCTCACATCTCGGTTGGTGTTGAGATACGCAAGTTGGGTATTGCATTGAGAGTTGGTGATCTATTTCAGTTGGTGCTGATAAAACCCAAGGATTGTAGTCTGTAATACAAAATAAACTTATACATATATATGGTGTTCCTTGTGTACTTTATTATGATGGTGCATAGCTCTTTATTGTTAATATATGTCATTGAGATATATTTACATGAAAGCAACTAAGTATGAATGAAAGTAATAAGTAATGATGTTTTGAATGGTGATTGCTAACTAAATTTTTGTGAGAAGTGTAAAATAGCCCTCACATGGATTCAAACCCCCCCTCCCTTAGTGTATCCGTGTGTCCAATAACCGTAGGAGTTTATGAAAGTATTTAGGTATCTAATAAATGAAAGGATTGTTTGGTACTTGAACAAATAAATCCAACAAGAATAACTTGCATATGTGTTAATAAAGACATATATGGCAGTGGAAGTTGTACCAAATTGTCAGCTTTAACATATATGAAACCAAAAGCAAATTAAAATAATAGAACAAAAAATAAATGAGATTTAAAAAGAAGCTTCAAACATAAAATAACATGAACAAGGCTCTACAAATAAGCAGTGAATCCCCTGGAAATTTTATAGATCTCGGGATTTACAAAAGATCCCCCATGCCTCTTACAAACACAAGCTATGTTGCCTACCATTCCTCCCTCCGAAACAAATATGAAGATTCTTCCTTTATCCTCATCAAATTTTGAATGGTTGGCTTCATTTCTGCAGTTAGTTTATTAATAATAGAATAAATATAAGAATATTTGGTAGTTTTGACACCTATAATAACTTGTCATCTCATCTATATAATTTATGTCTATATATTTCCTATCATTACCACTCAATCTGCTAGGTGTCTTTGTATCATTTAAACAATTTACTTTACATGCTAGATACATATTATCTTGGGTTCTCCATCACTCTTGGATGATGCACCAATTTATTTAGATTGTTCACGTGAAGGGAATGTTCTTTCATAGTATGGTTCTCATATCCATAAGCGCAAATAAGAAGTAATAAAAACTTTTCTAACAATTCCCTCAACAAATAAAACAATTGAATGTGCCAAGTAACCATAAGTATACTAACCAGGGATTGGGATGTGAGATGGTTGTACCCTCTTGAAGTGATACCGGGCGTTTTATTTGTGGCATTGTATGTTTTCGGAAAACCCTTTGTTCACTAAATCTAGGGAATTTTTCTTTAATAAAACCACTTAATCTAGAAAACCATTCATAATATTTAAAATCTTCTCGTGCATTACTCAATTTGGGTCATCCTACAAAAAACCCATATTTTAGAATTTGTTGATTAATCTCCATTGCTTCGAAAATCGATATGGAAGTGCACTTCCTGGAAACCGCTTCCATGTTTCGGTTATTTGTTCATTTTTTTAGGGGAGAGGGGGGGGGGAAGTCCCTAGTTTTGAGATACCATTGAGGGGGGGCTGAAGTTACCCACAATATGCCATGTAACACATGCCAAATACAATGGTAATCCATTTCAGACACCCCCCGTTATTAAATTTCGTACTCTTAAGGGGGGGAATCAATTTTATCTATTGAACTTATTTTAATTGAGTCGTTGGATTGCATGCTACAACCCCATTTCCATTTTCTCTATTTTATCTTTGAGAATAACACCTAAGAGATATATCCATTCCTTCATTTTGTACAAGTTAAAAAATCAGAATGCAGCTACAACAATATTATCCATTGATTCGTTCAAGTCAAATTGCTCCCTTTAGTGTGTTTTCCAAGTTATCACCATGGTATTTACCTACAATAATCTCCATAAGAAATTATTTTTATATATTTAATATCTCATGGTTGTTCTAAAAAAAATGACCAGAATAAAGTATGTTGCATCTTATTAACTTCTTGAATAAATATCATGAATGGGCAGGGGTATGATTGATAGAGAATTGGTGGCATATTTAAATATAAAAGTATTTTATTTTGATGGAATAACAAAGTTAGAGAACAATTGTATTCATAATTGGGATTGGCCTTGGAAACATCAAAGAAGCCAAGCCTTTGAAGTTTGAACCTAAGTCTGAGTAGCGCATTCATGTTAGTTAATGAACAACAATTGCATAAGCTTGAACTCAATTGAGAATAATTTCAAAGACTTAAGTGCATGGTTTAACTTTTAGCTTAGTAGGTGTAAAAGAAATAAATGGAAATTAGGATTTTTGTGGAGGCATGGTCGACATACACAATAAATTTGAGTTTTAGCAGGAACAAGCCCGATATTTTTTATAAGACATTATAACCATAATATTTTTCAGCCAAGTAAATTTGACTTGGTAGATTAATGACTTAGAAACATGGTTTGTTGGGATTCAATAAACTTGAATTAGGCTTGAATAAAATGTATGGGTTGGTTGAACTTGAGCCAAGACACTATTTTTGAAAACAAATTAGGGAAAATTAATTTTATAAGATGGGAATATACTTGGATAAAAATAATAATTTCGGAGTAATACCAAACTCCAGATTATGATCATAAAGACAAACATAGTTCCTCTAAACACCCTGGGTCAAAACAAATCTTTAGAACGTGATGAATAGGAAAAAATATTTAATAGAAAATACTTATTTGGACCAAGGATTGAAATCTCTATATGGCGGGGAATAGACATGTTTTGCGCAAATGTTGTGAGAAGTTGAAAATTTTCTATGTTACAACATTAGGCTCCATTAGGGATTGTGTCTCCCTGCGAGGCACGAAAAAATTGTAGACCATGTGCCTTCAACATTTTTTGAAATCAGTCTCTATCCATCTCTACATTCATGAAATCCTATCACTCTTTGAGTTATTTCAAAATTAAATTTCATTTTTCTTTCTTGAAATGACTCAACAACCTCTTTATGACCATCTTTATTCTCATGATAATCTAGAACTATAGTATGCTCCTTATAATGTTGATTCTTATCTTCAAGAAAGGGAATCAATTGATCATTATGAAACTCAACGGAAACATCATCATATTGTTGCTCATACTCTTTACAAATGACTTGATCTTGAAAAATCTATGGAACAACAATGTACTTTTATTGATTTGATTCTGCTTTGAAAAACCCATCAGCAGAAGAATAAAATATATCAGATTTAAAACCTTTATTTTCACATATCATTCCTATTTATTTTTCAAAGTATTGATGTATATGCTCTTCATGGAAAAGAATGTATTCTTCATAATCACTACTATGATAACATTTCTTTTCGATTTCGTGATCAAAACAATCATTGAAAAGGATATCAGTTGAATAAATAATCTTACAATGAGAATTGAAAGCTATATGGAAATATTTTAATGAAGAGAAACTAGCAACAAGAAAGGCTCAATACCATTTTCTTGCATCTATATCTAAAGATATCATAAACATCTTCATGAAAAATACCCAACTCATGCATGCAAGCATGAAAATCCTTCAAGTGATGTGCATGGATTTCTTCATCATCTCCTCTGAATCTAGGAAGGTTATCTTCCTAGTCTTATGTGATAGGCATAGGATTAGGAAAGCCAGGTATATTTGAAAAATCAAAAGGAGCATACCTTGTAGCTATCTTAGCAGCAATTGAATTTGAAATTTGAACACAGTGAAGTCACAGTGGATTCTCTAGGTGAATAACCACACAATTTGTGTCTGATCCTTGTTCACCTTCAAGAACTAGATATAATATTGATAAAACCCTGGGGAAAAGATCTTGAACCTTCATCCCCGACAATGGCACCAAAAATATGTTGCAACTTGAGATTGTTCCTAGCTTCTTAGGAACAATGCCAAGACATATTGAAAACCTACTTTAGGCCACAAGTTGACTCTTGATCCAGAGGGGGATCCCTCATCAAATTTCAAGAAAGTTGGTTGTTTACTGTCACTAAGAAACAACTCTAACATTAAACCCAAGTGCCATATTTAAGATGAGTGCATAACAGGTTAAAGTGTTTGGATAATATAAGGTGGCTAGAATTAAATATTGTAAGCCTCTTATACCAAAGGCCTTTCCATTGGGCATTGGAGTCTTGGTTTGTAGAGCACAAAATATGAGAATGAAAAGCATAGGAAAATGAAGAAAAAAGTAAATATTTAAACCAAATAATGAGTAGGGAATTATTTTCCAGTTTAAGGTGAAGAAAAGTGATATACACCATAGGAGTTTATGGAAGTCTTCAGGTATCTAATAAATCAAAGGATTGTTGGGTACTTAACAAATAAATGCAACAAGAATAGCCTATAATGTGTTAATAAAGACATATATGGCAGTGGAAGTTTTACCAAATTATCATTTTTAACATATATGAAAATCACTACAAATTACAATAAAAGAACAGAAAAGAGATGGGATATAAAAAGAATCTTAAAACAGAAAATAACATGAACAAAGATCTACAAATAAGCAGTGAATCCCCTGGAAATTTCATTGACCTCGCAATTTAAAAAACAACCCCTGGGGCCTCTTACAAAAACATCCTTTGTTGCCTCCCATTCCTCCCTCCAAAAATAATATGCAGATGCTTCCTTTATCCTCATCAAATGTTGAATGGTTGGCTTCATTTGTGCAACATATTTATTATGAATAGAATAAAAATATAAATATTTAGTAGTTTTGACACCTATAATATCTTGTTGTCTCATCTATATAATTTATGTCTATTTATTTTCTATCATTACCACTCAATTTTCCAGGTGTCCCTATATCATTTAAACAATTTACTTTACAAGCTAGATACCTATTATCTTGGGTTCTTCATCACTCATATTGGGTTCTTCATCACTCTTGGATGATGCGCCAATTGCTTTAGATTGTTCAAGTGAAGAGAATTTTCTTTCATAGTATGGATCTCATAGACATAAGTGCAAATAAGAAGTAATCAAAATTGTTATAACAATTCCCTCAACAAAGGAAATGACCTACTAACCATGGGTTGGGATGTGAGATGGTTATACCCTCTTGAAGTGATACCTGACGTTTTATTTGCGACATTATGCGTTTTTGGAAAATCAATCATTCACAAAATATGGGGAATTTTTCTTTAGTAAATGGCCAAATCTCCCAAATCGTTCATTATTTTTTAAATATGCCTGCAAGTTACGCAATTTAGGACATCCTGCACAAAACCCATGTTTTAGAATTTTCATATTCGTCTCCATTTTTTAAGAAATCATGTTGAAAGTTCATTTCTCGAAAAACATTACCACATGTCGGTTATCTATTCATTTCAAGGGGGAAGGGAGTCCTTGGTTTTGAGATACCAGTGAGGGGTGCCCGAAATTACCCAGTAGTTTCCATGTAACACATGGAAAATACGATGGTAATACATTTCAAACCCCCCCTCCCTTTATTAAATCTCGTACACTCAGGGGGAATGAATTGTAGCCATTGATCTTATTTTAAATGAGTTGTTGGATTGCATGCTACAACCCCATTTCCATTTTCTCTACTTGAGCTTTGATAATAACACCTAGAGGCTACAACCATTCCCTTCATTCTGTACAGGTGAAAAAATCAGAATGCAGCTACAACCATATTCTCCATTGATTCGTTCAAGTAAATACACTCCCTTTAGTGAGTTTTTCAAGTTGTCACCGTGGTCTTTACTTACCATAATATCCATAAGCAATTATATTTGTATATTTAATATCTCACGGTTGTTGTGACAACAATGACCAGAATAAAGTATGATGCATTATGTTAACTACTTGAATAAATATATTGAATGGGCAGAGGTATGATTGATAAAGAGTTGGTGGCATATTTAAATAACAGAGTATGAAATTTTGCTAGAATAATAGAGTTATAACACAATTGTATTCATAATTGGTATTGTCCTTGGCAATATCAAAAAAGTGAAGCCTTTGAAGTTTGGAGGTAAGTTTGAGCAATGCATTCATGCCAATTACTAAACAACAATTGCATAAGCTTGAACTCAATTGAGAATAATTTCAAAGACTTAAGTGCATGGTTTAACTTTTAGCTTAGTAGATGTAAAATAAATAAATGGAAATTAGGCTTGTTATGGAGGCATGACCAACATACACAATAAATTGGAGTTTTAGCTAGGAACAAGCCCAATATTTTTTATAATACATTATAACCATGATATTTTTCACCCAAGCACATTTGAACCATAATATTTTTCACCCAAGCACATTTGAATTGGTAGTTGTTATAACCCTAAATTGTACCACACATGCTTACCTGGCATCAGGCCATCTCATATCCCTTCTTTGCCAAATCACTGCTGAATAACTCTTTAAAAAACCTCTTTTATAAAGGCCCACGCGCCCTACTCCATTATTGCATGCGTGTACACGCTAGATGAACTAAAACAGCCCACGTGGACTGACAAAAGCACGAAAAAAGGAAAGTTGTCGACGAAACACAAAAGCTATGGGTGAGTTAACTGAAACTCCCGTCCATGCATGGCCGAGGGTTTGTCCAAATACCTAGCTCCTTCTAGCCTATAAAATAATTGGTAGGGGTCCCATTTGGAAAGGAGGAAAAATATAGTAAAGAAACTCTACCCATTTGCATATTCCCATTGTCCCAACCCTTTAGCCTTTCCTTGTGCCAGAGGAGATACAAAGAAAAGCAGTTGGAGGACAGTCGAAGAGGAGCCAAGGATCAGGTTCACGGAGCGGTGGCCAGTCTCAACTTTTGTAAGTTGACTCATTCAAAGTAATAAAGAAAATGCTTTTCCTGTCCCAATTCATGAACTTTTTATAGTTTGATTAGTATATGTTTGGATTTATAACTTGTTAGTATATAAGTAGGATGCATGCATAGTTGTTGTGTGTATTCTATGCAGGTCAGCTTTGGAAGGAGTATTGTGAACAAGTAATCAAGTACAACAGAGGATCAACATCAAACGCCCAGAACGAGGTAGGTTTATCTTTCCATGCATTTACTAAGAAAAGGGGATTTAAATCTAGGGATGAAGGTAGAAAGTAGTTTTTCTTCGGTCATATCTGCATGCAAAGTCTAAACCCTATTTGCTAGTCCATAAGGAGATTTCCCTTACAAAAGAATTGGCGACCATACTGGGGAAACTCCGTAGGGTTCTTGGAATTTTATTTAGTTTTTGGGTAGTTTTAAAGACTATTTTTTCTTGCCTATTTTTTCTTTTAGTTTCTATAAGGTCTGAGCTAGCAGGGAGTCTAGTTTTCCATACTAGCTTTCCCTGTCATTTGCTTGACTGTGTTTTTGCGGGACCCATAGAGGTACACGTGACCTGCATAAGGTCTGCACGCGTGTACTCGTGCCCTACTCTCTTACAGCTCGTGTGTGAATGCTAGCTGAAGAAGTAGCAGTAGTGTGTAGAATTCAGAGAACTTCTGAGGCAGTCATCGTCTTCCCTGTCATAATCACACATTCTCAAGGGGTTTTCTGGAATTATGTCTGAGTCTTGTTTGTTTGCAGTATCATCTCAGATTGTTTGGCTTCATAAATTTGTCCCTAGATTGTTTTCTTTTTTTGTTAAAAAAAAGTGTCCAAGCCTTCAGGAGACTCTAGTTATCAATATCAGAGGTCTCTTCCTAGTTTGGTATGTCTGTTTTTAGTTTTCCTCAGAGTTTAGAGATACATGCAGCCTGTACAAGGTCAGCCTGCGTGTACACGCCCTCTGTCTCTATACAGCTCGCATTCACACACTGGCTATTGGATTAACAGTAGTGTGCCTATGCAGGTAAATTTCTCTTAAGGGTAAGGTAGTCATCCTTTCCCTTGATGAGAACTGTACCTCTCAGGTATTTAAATCTCTATCAGTCAGTAGCTTAGGATTAATCTTAACTTTAGCTCACTTTTTCTCATGTAAAGAAAAGATGTCATAAAAGTAAAAGAATTTTTTAAAGGTTTTTAGACAAGTGTGAGAGCCATTTTTTAAATTGCTAGTGTGTGATTTTTGACCTGATTTTTTGCGATCTGCGATTAGGCCAGAATTGTTTTTCTTGGTTTTTGTTTGTTGGTATTTTTCCTTTTTGAAATATCAAGCATTTAAATAAATAAAAAATCTCTTTTCATTTTCTTGTTTGGTTGAAAAGTATGTTTATGCATTATTAGCCAGGGAAAAGTCGTTATTTCATAATTTTTTGCAGTTTACTTAGATCATAAGTAGCTTGTAGTTAAGTGAAATTTCTTTTGAGTTTGTTGTCCAAAATCTTAGAAAAGTTAAAAAAAAAAAAAAAAAAAAATTGAAAAGTTGTTCAAATTTTGCATTAAGTAAAAGTTGTGTTTCCAGCTTTTTTATTCAGTTTTTGCTTTCGTCTTTTACACATCATCAGTTTCACTTTCATACCCCTTGACATAAGACAAATCCATAAAATTAACGCTAAATTTAAAATCTACTAGACTTTTATGTTTGTAGGGTTCACCAACTAGTTTAGGATTAGGGCCTTAGATTAGGTTGGAGAGGAAACTCTTCAAGGCCATTTAAAATCAAACATTGGAGTCTGAGTTAGGTAGTGTATAAGTCCAGTGTCGTAAAATTTATCTGGGACCCCCCTCTAACACAGGGGATAAACATGAGGTTGTGTGCGGAAAGGTAGCAGAGATAACCCCTCCAAAGCTGGACCAATCGTAGTGGAAAACACATATAGAGGGATTGTTTTGGGATTTCGTTGATTTCATTTGCCACGGGGCTTCATGGGTCTCGAATCCATTCGAGGTTCTCAGTTGTCTTCCAGAACACTTTATTTCGATACCCTTGACAGGTTTCAGGCTTGATACCCTGCTCATTGTGGTCTACCCGAATTTCAATGGTACCCGCCTGGTGACTGTTTGCGCGCTGGGAACCTAGATGCCTATCTATTTTAGGTACATACATAGGTGACTGTGGGGGTATACTGCGGTACCTAAGACAAACATCGAGCCACGTTTTGCAGAGTATACCTGGAGGGTGCTTCCGTGTTCGAGTTTCACTTGCACTGGTAAGTTGCTCTAATGTTGGTTGTTGTAACTGTTCTTCCAATTAAATTAGTGTTTGTCTGTCTTATCGTCTAGGGACTTTTTAAGTGTGTGTTACTTTTGAGCGTTTAGACTACCTTAGAGTGTCTTTTATTTTCTCACACAGTGGAGGATCACGAGCTCCGTCGGTCAAGAAGGCTTCTTGGCATGCCGTCGGTTACACTGGAACCATCCCCACCACCATTGAGGCGAAAGCTAGACCAACAAGGGTCTTTTGAAGCGACTAGGTTACAAGCAATTGTCCCTGACCAACAATCGGAGGAATCGACCATTTTGGACCTTGAAGCACATGCTCTTGGCCCAGTTGAAATCCCAACCACTGATTTCTTGGCACCTTTCATCTTACCAATCCAATTTTACGAGTGCCAAACAGTGTTGCACATAGCAATGGAAACAAATGTTGTTACTTCCTCTGGGAATTCTTCCATTCCCACTATGGTTGTCCCCACAGGAGAGTTTTCACCTCCTAACCCACTGTCATCGGTCCGAGCCACCATGGTCTCTTCTACTTCTACATCGCACAGTGGTCCGATCCCGTCTTTAGCGGCGGCCAAAACCCCTTTCACACCAAGTGCGACAGGCCCTCCGTTCTCATACGGGATGCCTAGTTCAGGTACAAGTCCTGTACTTTCTTACTCCACTTTATAGAATTTAGGTCTAGGGGTAGGGAGCTCTAGCACTCCTTTGCAAGGTCACATCAGGGGCACTCCTTCTCCTTTTAATACTTTCCCTTACTGAGGAGGTCATATCCCTCCTTCGTCCCCTTCACTCGGTGGCTCACATCAGCAGTCCGTCAGGCAACCTATATACCATAGTTTATTTGGAGTAGGGAGTCAAGGACCACCTTCGCATAGTATGTGGATAGGTTCAACACCGTTTTCTTTGGCCAGAACGTTTGGCAACAACGCCTTCTCATCCCCCACTTTCCCAGCTCGGGGCAATCCCAATTTTGGACAATCTACTTCTATGCAGGGTACTATTCCTGCAAAACATAGGAACTTCTTCTACAGTAGGACCTTGGAATTTAGGGCAGGGATCCGTTCTCTCGTCCAGAATGCCAATCTGGGGTAATTCTTTCCACAATCAATGGAACCCCGGACAAACTACTATGCCCATCCCCACGGGACCACCATGGGGCAATCCTTCCCAAAGTCCTTTGAATATAATGCATGCCCAACCATCTATGTCCTATTTGGGAAATCATCCAATGATGTCTCCACATATGCAAAATCCTTACGCTGGCCAGGGCCATGGTTTCTACCAGAATCCGGGCCAGCAGCCAAACTTTTCCTGGCAACCTGGTGCCAGTCAAACTCCAGGCCCCTTTTTCCTAGGTTATCACCAACAACCCAAACTTCCCTTCCTGGTGACTTTGCACTTTCCAGATTTGACAAGGTTGTTGAATGACCCTATTTTTCATGATCCGCGCTGGCCTCCTATGCCAACGAAGTTGCCTTCAGACATCCCAAAGTACGAAGCCAAACCTAACGAAAACCCAGGAGATCATGTGACTACCTTTCATCTTTGGTGCTCATCTAACTCATTGAAAGATGACTCCGTACAGTTGCGATTGTTTCAACGTACTCTCATTGGGAGTGCCGCAAAATGGTACATTGAGATCGATCACTCAAGATACTCTTCTTTTGGTGAACTGGAAATAGATTTCCTGAACCATTTCCAGTAACCTATGAGATACGATGCCGGCACAGAGATGCTGGCCAATTTCGAACAGACGACATCGGACCATATCTCTAATCACATCCAAGAATGGATACGCCAGAAGAGTTTAATCAAGGTACCAGTCCCACCAGCATTTCTGCTTGAGTGGTTCCTTAAGTCTTTGGTCCCTCAGTTATCCAAAGACATCATGACGTCGAGAATATTCTCCGAAGAAGACGCCATCATGAGGGCTCAACAATTTGATCTCATATATTCTCAGTCTGGTTTGTTATACAACATCTTGCCAGATGCACCACATTCAATCCTTGATAAAGCTAGACAGAGAGCTGGACCACATGCCGATGGTATTGTTGGTTCAGAACAAACAAAGCCCGTTGAGCAATTGACAAAGCAGTTGTAGCAGTTATCTATACAACACACAGCGGCCAGCCAAACTACTACTTTGGTTGCTCCCCCTACCAAAACATCGGACATACACACAGTATAGTCGATTAACCCAAAGGCCACCCAGTAGCCTGAAGGAAAGAAAAAACAATGAAAGAAGGGTAAGGGGGACAAAAAACCCACCGATAATGCTGGTGGGGACAACACTAAAAAACAAAAGGCGAGGTATCCATGCAACTTGTATGTGGAAGACCACCTGACCCATCTATGTCCTCGACTGGCAGAGGCCCAAAAATTTGTTATGCAGCAACAACAGGCGTTGTTGGCTAATCCATTTCAACATGGGAAAAATCTAACTCAAGCCTCTACAAGCACAGAAGGGGGAAGCTAAGAACCTTGTCTACCTCCGAACAACCCCACATCCGTGAACATATATATGGTTAGGGGTGATGCTTTTATCTCAACTAGAGCACACGAATATAGTAAACCAAGCACTTCTAAGAAGGGTAAAGAAGCTGACCTCCCATCTCTTCCTCTACAAATTGAGAAGACGTTGGGAGAAACAATGACATGTATTCCCAAAGGTGCATTTAAAAAATCTTCTCATAACCCAAACGCAAGGGCCGCCCAGAACTACTCTGTGGTGGAGGATTTATCACAAACCCCTTGTGCGATGTTTGCTTTGGAGGTCCTCCAAAGCTGCCCTTCTCAGAGGAAAGCCTTGTTAACCGCTTTAGTCTCTACCGAGACTTGTAATCAGGGTACCATCATGTTGGATACAACCGACTTAAAACCTCGTATGCCTTACCACGTAGCGTTTCAGATAGTAGTGGCTTATCCCACAAAAAATTTTACTCGAAATATCTTTCGCACGGTGGTTGATGAGGGAGCCTCGACATGCGTGATGTCATTGGCATTTGTAAAGCCATTGGCCAACCTGTTTTGTCTCCATCACCTACTCTCCTCACCGCGTTCGATGGTCGTTCTTTCCGACCACATGGTATAGTTCCTTATTTTCCCGTGCAATTAGGAGGCAAGACAGTGTGTGTCGAAGTAGAGGTAGTCGATGCTCCCCTCGACTATAACCTCTTGTTAGGAAGGAGTTGGACTTATGCTATGCAAGTTGTGGTTGCTATAGTTTTTTGGGTCTTGTTGTTTCCACACGAGAGCCGGATAGTGACCATCGATCAATTGTCTTTCTCTAGCCTGACCCTGCTTTGGGGGCATCCACGGTCCCAATGATTGATAATCCTCAACCAGGTGTCGTTAACGTGGGAGTTGGTTTGTGCCCTTCCTTGATGGGTACCTTCGATTACCCACCCCCTCACGGCGATATCAAATTTATATCCAATCACCATAAGATTGAGATTTTTCAAGTTTCGTCGTTCTGCATGACTTACTTCGATGATACATGGATACTTCCTTCCCCGTCG
>ML804118.1:258104-275549 GCA_009831015.1 Picea engelmannii
TTCCGGAATCACCATTTTTATCAAAGGGGGTCTTTTGGCTCCAGAGTCAATTTCCAAATCAGCAATGGTGATAATGAGTTGCTAGCTTCTATTTATAGACTTTTTGGCCTCTTTTTGTCACTTTTTTGGCCTCCCTTATCATTTTCTTTATACCAAAAACCATTTAGAGTGATTCAGGAGTTATATGGGAGGGATTAGATCGGGTATTGGGACATTTTTTTTTTTGAGTTTTGAGTAAATTTTGACGGTCCATAAAAAATATTCTGACGATCAACTTGAGCATATAGGTTAGGTTTCTACCCTAATTTTTGTATCTCGTTGTCTTTTTCATTTTCCATAGGATCGATCCCATCAGATTGTGACACAGAACTATCATTGTTGCTTTAGAAGTGTCGCAAATTGGTGGTAGATCCTACTGAAACATGGATGCCCTAGGTAGATCCTGGTTGCATTATGGTATTCATGTTGTCTCTACAACACTATAGGCTCAGGAGTCCTTGCAGTTTTTCTTGAATACAAGTTTGTGCCTCATTTGCCTGATTCTTCTTTGCTCTTGACCTCACCCTCAGGACTCCCAAAATATAATAGGTCTTCTTTTAAGCCCTTTTCAGACCCTCTAAATATGAAAATATTGTTGAGCGATCTTGTGGCCTTTCACGCTCGTTAAACTGAAATTTGAAGTCACGTCTGTTCGGTGGTAGTTTACCCCTTTTCAGGTCTGGACGGTCAACTGTACGAACAAAGGTATACTCTATGGAACTTCATCTCTATAGAAGAGTACTCTCAGATATAATTTTATCTCTTTTTCGGGCCTGAGGGACTAAACTTACGAAGAAGGAACCCCCACGGAGTCCATAGTTAAGCTCTTTTCAGACTCCCTAAAATTGAAAAGATTGTCGAGTGACCTTATTCTTTCACACTCGTTAAATTGGTCCAGAAGAACATTCCTGATGGAGTCCATAGTTAAGCTTTTTTCAGACTCCTTAAAAATGAAAAAATAGCCGAGTGATCTTGTCCTTGTCACACTAGTTAAAATGGTTTTGAATCGACATCTAATCGGTGCTAGTTTACCCTTTTTCGAACCGACTAGACTATCTTCGAAAAAGGTACACTAATGGAGTCTCCTTTTATGTTTTTTCAGACTCTCTAAATATGAAAAACCATCGAGCTTACCTTATCTGGGCTCATTAAACTTACATCGAAGGACGTTACCATTGTGTGTTTTATTGACCGTGTTTGCATACCTTATACGCCAACCTTGTAACAGTTTGCTTCTACATCTTAACACCTTTGGCCCTCGGAGGATTTTTCCCGAGTATTATTCTACTATAACATCAGTCTTGTCCTTGTGCCTTGAGCTTGTATGTTTGCAACACTCGTTCCTCCTTTGTAATGTAATATTTCTTTATTCTTTTTCCACAATTATTGAAAAGGACAAAAAAAAACAAAATACCCCAAAAAGAGGAAGGGAAAAATATTTTCTTTCTTGGCAGCATAATGAGTCGCCCTTGGATAAAGCACATCTGTTTGTTTGTTCATCAGACTATGGGATGTGGTATGACCTTAGGAATCTTTTTCTCGCTATATAGAGTTGTGTCCTCCACCATTTGGTTATCCTTCCAAACATATGGAGAGTTTGCATTACCTCCTTCTTCGTAGACTTATGATTAATGTCATGTTGCCTAAGTCTCATCATTTGTCATGCTATTATCCAAGGGAAGTTTGTCACCAAGCCTAAGTTGGCCCCTCTGCAAATATGTCTCTTTTCCTCATACCCAGCCATCCTAAACATCCAATCAAGTCCTTGTTTGAAATCACGGAAGCCTTCAGTATGATCATCAAGATTATCAAGTCCATGACTGACAAGCCGTCGAAGACCTCTGGGTAGTGTATTCGTACACTCATATTACACTCCTACCCGAGTTTTGAAGATTTTGAAGTTGTTTCTCGAGCTTTGAAGATCTCATCTCCAGCCATTAGGTCGTATCAGCTTCTAGAATATGGGTACTCTATATGTATATCTTTTCGATTTCGAGATGTAGCTCCGTTGTGTATTGTTCATGGCTACTCTTTATATAGTTATATGACATGGATCTATAGTGTATTTGATTGGTAGCCATGATTCTATTTTATCTGGAGCATGGGTATGCCTGCCTCGGTGAGACTTTTTTTATTTTGCAGACGGTGCCTCTCGATTCCTGATCCTTGGGCTCAATCGTTCGGCACATCAGTAAATATTGGTAATGTATTTCGGCCATCAGATGCTCTTCTAAACTCACACTTTAGGGGGCATCTGTTATAACCATAAATTGCACCACACATGCTTACCTGGCATTAGGCCATCTCATATCCCTTCTTTGCCAAAGCACTGTTGAATAACTCTTTAAAAAACCTCTTTTATAAAGGCCCACTCTCCCTACTCCATCATTGCATGTGTGTACATGTTGGCCGACCTAAAACAACCCGCATGGACCGACAAAAATACAAAAAAAGGAAAGTTGTTGATGGAACACAAAAGCTATGGGTGAGTTAACTGAAACTCCCAGCCATGCATGGCCGAGGGTTCATCTAAATACCTAGCTCCTTCTAGCCTATAAAATAAGGTGTAGGGGTCCCATTTGGAAAGGAGGAAAAATATAGCAAAGAAACTCTGCCCATTTGCGTATTCCCATTGTCCCAACCCTTTAGCCTTTCCTTGTTCTAGAGGAGATACAAAGCAAAGAAGTTGGAGGACAGTCGAAGAGGAGCCTAGGATCAAGTTCACGGAGTGGTGGCTGGTCTCAGCTTTTGTAAGTTGACTCATTCAAAGTAATAAAGAAAATGCTTTTCCCATCAGAATTCATGAACTTTTTATAGTTTGATTAATATATGTTTGGATTTCTAACCCATTAGTATATAAGTAGGATTCATGCGTAGTTGTTGCTTGTCTTGTATGCAGGTAAGCTTTGGAAGGAGTATTGAGAACAAGTAATCAAGTACAACGGAGGATTGATATCAAATGCTCGGAACGAGGTAGGTTGATCTTTCCATGCATTTACTAAGAAAAGGGAATTTAAATCTAGGGATGAAGGTAGAAAGTAGTTTTTCTTCGGTCATATTTGCATGCAAATTCTAAACCCTATTTGCTAGTCCATAAGGAGATTTCCCTCACAACGGTAGCTTAATGATTTAGACACATGGTTTGTTGGGCTTCAATAAAATTGACTTGGGTTTGAATAAAATGTATAGGTAGGTTGAACTTGAGCCAAGACAAAAATTTTGAAAATAAATTAGGGAAAATTAATTTAATAAGACATGAATAGACTTGGATAAAAACAATGATTTCAGAGTAACAACAAACTCAATATTATGATCATAAAGAAAAATGTAGTTCCAAAATAAATCTTTAGTATGCGATGAATAGGAAAAAATATATAATAGAAAATACTTATTTGGACCAAGTATTGAAATCTCTAGATGATGGGGAATAGACAAGTTTTGTGCAATTGTTGTGAGAATTGAAAATACAACAAGCCTCAACGCCGAGATAGGGTATAAACCCATTACCCCTTTTCTTTTAAAACCAAATAGATTCAAGAGTCACAAAAAACATTAACCCCATAATGAAAGAGAAAGCTAGGTAGTGTTTTTATGATTTATAAGACCCAAATTCCATCACCAAATTTTGTTTTGAGTTTGGACTTATCCCAAGTAAGAACGATCTATGATCAACTTAAAATAACATTTATTTGAAAGAAAATCAGAACAATATCTCAAGTGCAACCCAACAAATAGATATAAGTTGGAGTATGTCAATTATCAACACAAGACGAGTTTGAATCAACAAATATCATGATGAGCTTCACTCTGTTTGAATGGATTCAAATGCTAATGGAACATAGCATAACACTTTGACATGGGTTCGAAACCCATGGTCTTTCCTTCATAACTTGAAAAGGGTGTGTCCAAGTTTTCCCAAAATCATCACAAAACCCACAAAATATCTTGAAAGAGTAGAGATCAAATCCATTTATAACACATATAGACCAAAACTAACTCAAAGCCTTTTTCTTTTTTAAAAATGTGATGGAAAGTGAAAGTTTTAAAACACATAATATATAAGCCAACAAATTTCCTCAACAAACAATCATTCTTTATTTCTCTTCTTCAATCAATGCCAGAGCAGGGAGAGAGAAAACATTTCATGCACACAGTGATTCTAACCAGAGCCATATTTAATCATTCTTAAAGACAAATATATTGCAAAAGATGTAAAATGGAATATGGACTCATACATTTTCTTGCCTTTATACCAGTGAAGAAGATTGAAATAGTTACCAAAACTATTAAAATCAAGGCTTTTAGCAGGCCGAGCTCAAAATTCCTTTTCCCTCAATATCAACAGAGAAAAATGACCACGAACCAAGAAAAAATTGAGTAATAGAATGCAGGACTGTGGGAGTAAATTCCCACGTCCTTGCAACTTTAATGCATGGAAAAACCATCACATCCCCTATTCAAACAAAGCATTGTATGCAATTCAATTGAACGATCTATTCAATGTGAAAAATCCTCATGCTATGCAAGCCTTACACCATGTCAAATCGAGTAAACATTAAATTTGTTTCCATATTACCCTCGACCATGAAATCAATGCACTCATATACCACATGCAATATGTATGAGTCTAAACGATACCATATAATATGTGTAACCATTTCCAAATACCATCCAACACCCATGTATAAGTTATATGTTGAATGCATCCTATGCAAGGTGTTGTTTCTGTTAGCACATATCCTAGTAGGGGGGATGTTTTCCTTGGATTTGGCCTCTAGATGACAAAATGAAAAGAAAGGGTCTTAAAAAACCCACTTCATGTGATTTATCCTAAGTCTGCTAGTCCTTGTCAGTTCCATCCACGTCTACTCGCATGTCTCCCCTGCAAGCATCTAGCGAAGCTCCAGGCAGCAAAGGAGAGATCGCCATGTCTTTCATGTGCCAAGTGGGCTTGTACCTATCCAGATCCCAATGAAGCAGTTATGAAAGCCATGGAGGTGGTTGAAACATCATCTCCCCCATGAATGGAAAATTAGAACGGCTTGACCGTGAAGGTAGTCTGTCAACCCAGACAGTCTGAGGTTGCATCTAACAGCAAAGTTGCATGAGTAGTCTGACCAAAGAGACACAAAGGGGCCAACATAGCTTATATCACATCTGAATGAGAAGACACAACACCATGGAAGCTCGAGCATGCCTCCATTGTTGTTTACGAAATTTTTTAGTATATGTATGGAGTTTTGTTTTTTTGGTAGTGGTCTTTGGTTGAGAAGATCTCCCATCTGTAATGTTTGTTTTGCCAGATATTTTCTCTGGTTATGTAATCGATTTGAGACTTTCATGTTAATAGAAGTCAATTTCCTGTTTCTTTTCATTTCTCTATAAAGTTGTGTTGAAACACTCAGGTATGGATGATCCAGCCGAGGATCCTTATGTTGTTATAATGTAGGTTCGATTATAGAAATATCGTGATTGGTTTTATTCAGTTCCCTGTGTTATCTTTTTCCTCTTACACTGGATGGATCGGGCATGGAAGATCTAGTCGAGTTGTCACAATCGCAGGATAATGGAGGTTTGATTATTCTGTAGCTGTGACTATGTTGCTTGCATCATATTTCAGTGTCTGAAACTTCAACCCAAGATTTCCCTTGAGTTTGAGTGTTTCCTCTCTGAGCTGCTGGAAGGCCTAATGCCTAGAGCGGTCTCGTTCACTCCTCTCACTAATTCTTCCCTTTGCTCACCATAAAACGCAATTCACTGACTGAAGTTAATGTGGCCCTCACGTCCCTGTGCATTTCCTATCCAGTTATGTGTTGAACACCATTCAGATTCTAAGTTTTTTCCATTGACCTCCATCTATATAAACCAACATCTACCAAAAACTCTGATGGGTACTGGGCTTACCTTCAATGCAATCTAAGGGTGAATTCTAGTGCTAACATTTATGGCGTCATTGCTAGAGAATGAATTGAAGACCTTTCCCTAGGTAGAACGACAACAAGCTTTTGATTATGAAGGTGCATCAGATATCATAACTATTGAAGATTGTGCTTACACCTGGTGACTCCACTGTGGCATCTCCACTATCTCGACTCCACTGTTTCAGTGTGGCTGCCTCTGGCTACAGCTACATCCCCCTGGGATAACACAACCATCAGATCCAGTATTTGATGGTGAAAAAAAACCAAGCACTATCATTTTGCACATCATCTACCTGGCGACTCCATGGTTGAAGAATCAATTAGCGACTCCACTGGTTCGAAATGGACAAAATCTTGGCTCGGAGGTTTTCTTTCTATGATTTTTCAAAGATAGTTGGTTCCCCTAACCCACTACCTAGTAGAGAGGAATGGGAATGTAGCCTTCCCAAGTTTCAAGGAAAGCAGGGGGAAGTATCAGCTGAACACTTGCTCCTTTTTCACGATTTTATTCATTAGGGGAAATTTGGTTGAAAAGTGGTCCTACCAACCCTAATACAAATTCCATGTCATCATGTATTAGCCAATCAAAATTTTCTAAAATTTAAAAGAGGTGCATGTCTTAAACAATTTTTTATTATTTAATTTTGAGATAGTCACAATTTTTTAATAATATATTTTGTATACTCTACACGTAATCTCTGCCCCCGCTGCCCAAAATTCAAAATTGTCTTGGTTATGGAGCATCAAATTAATGTGCTATCCAATTATCCAATAATTATAATAAATGAAGGAAATAGTGTATTGAATAAATATTAATGCATTTATAGGCTTCACATTAACAACATTATTTGGCGCGTTTTAATGCATTGAGGTCAGCTGGGATGGAAGTAAAATCCCTATATGCACTTGTTCATAGGTTTAAAGGTTGCATAAAGGTGCACTAAAGGAGCATAATTTACCAGCTAGAAATCCACACTTTGTTGTTGAGTTGAGGAAGATTCATTGTCACTACCATATAGGCCGAGGCTTACTACAGTCCTTATAGATGTCGCTTGAGGGTTTGGTGGGGTTGTTCCAGCTTTGAAAGGAGGTTCTGAGGTGTCATTCCAGCCCTAGAAACCCTTGTGAGGAGGGTCAAACCTTGCAATTGCTTCCTAGAGAAGGTTCGAGCCCTAGATCTGTCAGTGTAGTGTAGACCAAGGACAAAGGGGAGCTAACTGAAGGACAGCAAGGGCATTCTAGAGGATTGGAGTTTTTCCAAGAGTTCTTTAAGCATAGGTTCATTTGTTTATTGTTGTGGTAGATACTAGGGTTAACTATGGTGTATTTCTATTACAAACTAGTGCTATAATAATAAACAAATTGTGGGTAATTGGATTATGTGACCAAATTTGGCCATAGTTACCAAATTCGGCCAAATCGATGAATTAAATTTGAAAATTTGCCAATTTGGTCGATTTGGCTGAATTGTTTGTCAAATTCGATGTGTTCCCCAAAAATTGTTTGTCCAATTTGGTCGATTTGGCCGAATTGTTTGTCCCCTGAGAATCCTAGCATTGTGTTTGATTATCATGTGTTCGTCTCTTCCTTTGTTGTGCTTTGTGGATGCTTTTCTTTATTTGGATCTCATGGTATCCATTTTTCTTGAACACATCAAGGATATGTTTTATTACTTAGTCCAAGTGTTCTTCATTGGAAACATTAAAAACTCGAGTTGCAATAGTAATGATGATGTCAATCTTCTATGTAGGATGATAGTGAGAGTTATCATTGAGATATCTATTAGTATGTGTCTTCTTTCGAAAAAATTGATGGGACATAGAGATATCATATTTCTTAGAAGCCAAGACATCTAGAAAAAGGTAGTTGACCATTTTCTATTGTTTCCATATTAAAATTGATGTATTCAGATTGGTTGTTGGGATGGTTCAAGAATTCATACTACTTATATCTTCCATGTGGCCAAATTGTGTTGGTGTCATCAACATATCTCTTCCAAACTTTTGTTTTCAGGGGAGSASTATTSATAKAAAWTAYTTCAAAATTATCCATGTATATKTTGAMAACAATAGGGGATAARGRTGATCCCATGGMCACACCTTCRAATTGTTCATAGATATCACCATAGAAACTGAAGTATGTCGATTTTATACATATTTGTACAAGGCCTGTCATCTCAATATCAATAACATTTTTTAGAAACTTCAATAGCTTCATCTACAAGACCTTTGTGATCAAAGAAACTACATAAAAACTCACCTTGATATCATGCTCTTCCATCTTCAGATATTTGATGTTATCATCAAAAAATGTTGAGTCCTTAATAAATGAAGAAGTATGTCCAACTAGAGGAGTGAGATGTTTTTTCAACGTATTTTGCAACATTGTAGGTGGGTGAGCTAACGGTGTTCATGGTAGGTCTGAGTGGGGCTCCTTCTTTATGAATCTTAGGAAGACCATAAGTGTAAGGCATGGTGACTACACTAAGTGTTAGCTTCTTTATCTAGTAATCATCAAGAGATGAGGCATTAATTGCATTCTCAACTTCCTTCAAAATTCTTTTGCCAGTATCCTTTTCAATCTTTTGTATCTACCACTAGTTGTAAGATGTACTATCATTTTTTTGTGGTAGTCCCTTGAATTAAAATGATTGTTGCATTTCCCTTATCCACTTTTAGGATTTTAATATCCCTATTGCATTTGATATTTTTTAATTCTTCTATTTATTCATGACTAGTCTTATTTCTTATAGGTTTGGCCTTCCTGAAAGAAACAACACACTCTTGTCTTATTTCCCAAACATTATTGAAGGGGAGATTTCTAATTAAGTCCTCTATATAGCATATAAGATTCTCATATGGACTATGTTTTGGTGCTACAAATTTAGTCCCTTATACAATACTTTAAATACATAGTCATCCAATGCATGCCTCAATAAGTTAACCATACTTCTTCCCTTTATATTGCATCCTTACCCATCAACTTCATCATTTTACAGTTGCTCACAAATCCATGTTCTAGCCTACCACATTTGTCTCTTCTCTAGCTCCACATATTTATTGATATGATTCTCTGTAGATATTTTAAAATCCTTTTTCTCCTTGGCAATGGAGCTAGCTTCAAAAATATTTCATATTTGAATACCCAACATGCTAGAGAGCTTTAGATAAAGCATTAGTAGCTGTCTAGAAATATAGTCCAAACTATACCACATCGTCTTTATCTCATTTTTAACTAATTTCATTCTAGTGTTCTTGAATATTTCCAAATTTCTTTGATTATGAAAGTGGTGTTTGGGACCCGAGGAAATGGTGACTTTACTAGTAGAAAATGAATAGGAGAGGGGCAAGTTGACATCAGGGAGAATCCTCTTTTCAGATGCAGCACGAGTAGCTGGTTAAAATATATACATTGGTGGGAAGTTGGATGATATCATTGTCATTAGTGAAAGGAAATTCCAAAGAGTAGGAGCTTTATACAGGTTGTTATTGTTCAAACATTCATAAGGCTTGCGAGTTCCTTGTTTCAAAGCAACTTCCTTCTGATAGTTGGGGAGAAAGTTATCTTTCATGACCAAGATAAGGTCTATACACACTTGGAAGGTGGAATATCACACATAGTAAACACATGTGGAAAAGCACATGGAAATTTGAGTGTTCAAGACCTCAAAATCAGCAGTCAACAATGGATCAAATCCATATTTGAAAGCACTCAACAAATTTCAAGGAAGCAGTTTCAATAATTCCTAGATTTCCAGTCACACATTCAACCTTATCTAATTAGATCGAATATTTCCATATTTTATGTTACCAATGGAATATTCAAATCCACCTTCCCAGATAGGAGATCTAAACAAACACTCAGTATCCCGAATTAGATCTTATCATTTCAATATTTTATGACTTACTTGAAGTTTTATTTGTTTAATAATTAACTATATTCCTAAAATCAGTGATAATTGGGGATGATAATTTTCTATAAGGACAGGAATTTAAAATGTAATTGAGTAGAGAGGTCCGAGAGAGATGGAAGAGGCTCCACGGAGGGATTTGGCAGAGGTTTGTGCATGCTTTGTAAGCCTGAGGGCATTTTTCTTTTATATTTTTCAACATCATATATATATGAAGACCATGCTTATCAGTCTGTGTTTTATATCATGTTTCGATATTATTTCTTCCTCTTATTTGAATAGAAATGATGCACTATATACTTCACGTACATTAATTGTTTAGTGTACTTAATATGTTTTAGTAACGTTCTTTCAGATATCAAGTTTTCATTCTCAGAATATTTTTTTGTTTAGTGAATATTCACTCTTATGGATCATGTAAGTTCGATCTGACATTGATGCTTGTATTTTCCATAGTTTGTTTTCCTCTTTCCTATACCTATCCATGTTATTATAAACTTCTTGTCTGATAGATGGTTTGATTACCTTTGATCAATGAAATATGTCAGAGACTCCATGCCCAATGATCTTGATCACTGATATTTACATGTGTTAATCCATCTTCTAGGTAGTGGCAAAGAAGTATCTTGAGGAAAAGGATTTGGTGCAACTGGAACAAATGAGGAACTATTTTCCATAAATTATGTAACGTTCGCTCCATTTGGCTTCCAAGTTGGTCCTACAGGATAATCCCATTAGGCTTGGCACAACAAAACTCCTTTAAATCGTTTTTCCCCCTCCACACTGACTCCTATCATTTATCTTGTTGCTAAGATAAATAACTATATTTGGCCAAGGGATGTGCCTACTATCACAAACGCATCATTGCTGCCAAATAGAAGTATGAAAAAAATGACTTTTAGGAGAATCCCAAGGCTTTGTTGATCCTACTGATGTAAAAAAACACCTGAGTCATCTCTAAATATGATAGACTGTGGTTTTATAACTTATTTCCAGCCAGTTTCAATCCCTATCCTACCTTTTTAAGGCCCTATTTCATCTGTATCCTACCTATTGTTTTCTGATTCAAGCCCTATCGCTACTCCCTCTCTAATCAATTTATGAAATTATTGTTCCTTGTTGTTCTTTCCAGTTATAAGGATGTTAGGATTTTCTAGGCAATGTTTGTTGATTACAGAGGTCTTGTAGCTCTTATTTTTGGCTTAGGTATTTCAGCCTAACCTTTCTAAAATCCCCAAGAAAAAAACCTAAAAGATAGGGGATTCACGATCCTTGTTGTTGTGTTCACTGCAAATAAAATGATGAATCTCTCTCACTCATTACTTCCACTTGTTCAAGAGGTACAGGATGTTACTTCATTTATAAGGAGATTTCATTTTCCTTCTATGATGGTTCTCAATGTGGAACAACCTTTGATGCTCGGGCATATTTATACATTAATGGATGTAAGGGGAAAGGATTCTTGAGAAGTGTTTTGAATTTGTCGCTTAAAAGTTTTCTGTTGAAGGTGTCTTCATAAGAATAAAACATTTTTTCAAGAGTTGATTTCAATGTTGAAATAAATGTAGCAAGAATGAATATCACGATACTACAAAGTAAAAAACTATCCTTCTTGTTCAATTATGCTGTTTACATTGTTGTTCAGTGTAGCATTTCTATACTCTTGTTTAATTCAGTTGCTGATGATTTTATTTGATTCCCATACAACAATCCCATAAAAGGAAATATAGGAATTCCATTTTAGTTAATTTGAAATGTTGTTTAATTGAATTTCTTGTTAACTTTTTCCTATGGATCCTTGGTTTTTTTCTTGCAATGAAATGGGCACTTGTAGATCTCCAGGAAAGATGGAAACTATTATAGTTGAGAATGAAAAGGATGAAATGGGTAAGTGGATCATGTTACAGGTGTCCATTGGATCTTGGGTTAATTTACAACAATCAGGGAACCGAATTTGGGAAAAAAAAAGAAGGCTAGACGATTTAAAATGTCATTGGAAAGGTGTAGTAAGGGGATTTAAGTGGAGCCAACACGGTGAAAAGGTGGAGAAGGTGCTTATAGCTCATGTGTATGATCACAAGGACATACTCAAAGAGTCTGTTGCCAAACAAGAAAATTTTCCTCAAAATGGACTAAATTGTAAGGGCTCATCATTTTGTAAGCATTGAAGTTTTTTTTCTTTTTTTTTTTAATTTGGGATTTGAGTATTAAAATATGAATGCCCTAGCTTAGATGGATACTTAAAGTGGTTTATATTTTTTATGTGTAGATTTGTGCATTTCTGATTTTGAAGAATGGCATCCTATGGAGAGTATTACCAGTATTTTACGTGTTTTCCATTCGCAAATAGGAGGGATACTCTATGAGGGAAAGAATTACATGTCATTGAGGGAAGAAGGGGTTTGGTTTTATAAGTATGATTACTTTATTCTAAGTAGTAAAAGGGTTGGACAAATTGAAGAAGGCAAGTTACCTACACTTCATGAAATTGGCTTACCAAATTCTAATCCAACATTAATTGATTGCAACGTTCAACATTAGTTCTTGAAAATCAATCTAGTGTACGGGAGAAGGGTGGGGCATGTGATCATTTTGGTATGCACTTACCATTTTTGGTTTTTGTTGAAGTGTTCAAGGAAGAGGACTCTATTTGAATGACTAAGAAGACATATTCTTGCATAAACCCCTATGACATGTTATTATCCAACTTATTTTACTCTAGATGGAATACAAGATTACATGGTGTGAATGGAGAGAAATTAAAATGTGTGTTGAGTGTAGAGACACTTTGTTTTAGGTAATGTTTTACAATTTTAGTTTTTTCTTTTCTTTGACTTTCACAATGTTTGACATCACTTTCTAACTATTTTTTCATTCTCTTTAACCTGTAGATATTCAATACCGAGACAAACTCTCTATGTTTCTTTTAAGTTTCAATGTTTTAGGCAAATAAGGGAGAACATGGATTGGATTTGGATACCAACAAGGCAAGACAATGATGATGGCACTCATTCTCCTCTAATATCCATTGATGTTTTGAAGGATGGTGCACATTTCAAAACATTGTACATGGAAGAAAACTGGAATTTGTTTGAAGTTAGAAGACACCTTGAATTCGAAGAGGAATTGAGACTTGAGGAAGACCTCTATTTTATTCACAATGGAAAAAGGGTGAGAATTTGATAGTTTATGTATGTTTCTTCATTTTATAAACATAGTTTATTACTTACATATTAATGATTTCTTTCGGACATATTGGTAAAAGACGAGAGAAGAGCATCATGTGCAAAAGTTGTGTTCATCCCCATACATTAGAAATTAGAGGAACATGACACAAGGTGAATCCTCTCCAACCATATGTTAGGAAACTATTCTGATCTTAGTTGTGATCTCTATATTTTAGAACTAATTTTGAAATTTCCTACTTCAATTTATTTTGGCAAGAGAAGGTATGATTTTGTTCACTGAGCTTTTTTCACATAATTTGCATTACTTGTTATTTATTACTACATTTCTAGGCCAATATTTGATGAAATTCAAGTGTTTTAACTCAACCTCTTTTCATCACATGTACAGGGAAATAAATGGAAAATCAGATGGACTTTCAAAGGATGGTCTACAGTTGGAGAATGGATAGTGGCATATTCAAGAGCTTAAGGATAGCCAACACTCTGCATATTTTCATCCCACTTTGTTTTGAGCTTATTCTGGATGGAGGAGTATATATTGATGTTGATGTAACGAGGATTTAGGAGGGTTACTAGTTTTTTTTTATTATCTATATGGAAAATTGTTAAAACCTTTTTGATAAATCTAATTTTAGAACTCTGAGTATTGTTCAGAGACTAGTTTTTTGCTCCCTTGTGAAAGCCAACATTTGTAATATTCTATACTATCAAGAAAATTCTAGATGGGAAGTAGTTATTTCCCTCTCTTTGTTGAACATGATAGAAATTCTTAAATGCATAAATGTAATTCTATCTTATTATGAATAAAATTACAGTTTTTCCAATTAAAAAAATGTATTTTGCTCCAAGTTATCAATTGTTTCCCTAAATTTATTACTACATTTCTAGCCAATATTTGATGAGTTTTTGTATAATGGTTGCATTAGCTGACTATAAGATGATCCCAAGTCTAGCATATTTTTTTTGGTAGTTTAATTTGTTCCATTCTATTCCTAATTGATGAATATAACAACGATAGACTTGGGGAGTGGGGATTTTCATTTTCATTTTCATTGCTGAGGATAATGGTGATGATGTTGGGATTAATTTAAATTTTTCCAATGCTTAGGAGAAGGATGTTTTTTGAGTTAGTTTATTTGGTATGGGAAGATGCATTTATGTATTTGTAAATTTGTTTTCCTACTAATATAAATGTGCAATTTCAACAAAAACTAGTGAAACATGGTTGTTCTCTAATAATGGATCCAAGAATATAGAGCATTTCCTAGATATATCAGATGTGAGTAATAGTTTCCTAACTCAAGGCAACAACCAACCCTAACCCTCAGGCTTACATACAGAAATTGGATGAACAGTTGTTTGGTCCAGTAAGATTGTTGAAAACATTAAGAGAAATGGCCTTATGAAACTGCAACATTCCAAAAGTATTCAACATGTTTTCCAAGAAATTAAAATATCGACACAAAAGCTTGAAGACTAAAAGTTAAAAATATAGACAAATCAAGAATTAAAGGAAAAGGACATTCAACTTCAAAAAATATGATCAAGTTCAAGAAACAAATGTTCGTACCTATTTTAGAAAAGAATCACATTGAAGTTTGTAAATTTGATTGAATTTGTAAAGGCATTGTCTATTGGGATATCATTCAAATGGTGTGACAATCCTAAATTTTGCAAGGAAAAACAGTGATTATCTAAAAATTCTAAATAAGAAATATTTTACATTGCTTAAATTAATAATCTCATGGTGTCCACGATACTGCCCGTGTAGATAACAGATTCTATAGATTCTAAATATTTTCACATTGTATATCATGCCAAGATAAACTCAGGGGTCCATCTTTCCCAATTGAAAAACAAATTGTTGTTGCTTTCCCCCTTGACATGGTTGTTTTTATGTTTTTGGATTGATCACAAGGCCACATTCTCATTGAATCAATCGCTGATGGAAGTTCTGTACATGGGCTTCTGATATCTCCCTAGCTTGGTCCATATGACTTAAAGAGTCGAGGAATTTGGTATCCATCTCTGGAGAACACCTTTTAACACAATCTTCTTCCATGTTACTACTAAAATAAGACAATGATGCCTCTAGAAGACTTATTTAGATCACGACAAGAAACCATAATATGCATCACACCAAAAGACTCCTCCCTTGTAATTTAACATTGATCTCATCTTCAGCATCTTTACTACTATTTCCCTCAATGGATTCTTCTTTTGGAAAAGAGATAAGATTTGGCATAAACTTTCTCAGGTATCAATTTCATCTGTCTGAAACAAAGGTACATCATGTAATTTGTCAATGTCAACAATTCAATAGTTGAGATATTTGTAACTCTTTCCTTAGTGGAGCTATGAAATATATACTTTGTTTTCTTTTCAAAGTAAAACTCCATTTCTTTTATGCCCTTTAGCTTAAATTTTCTTCCTTGAATATCTGAGATTGGATGATCCACACTGGGAGACATTGTTTTCTTGTAGATAGATCAAATTTTCAATCAGTGAAGGTCTTCTTGAGCTTGATATATTGTTCTTCTATTAGAACTCTCTTCAGTTCATTTTAACTCCCAACATTAAGGAAATTGAGAATTTGGTTGCTATGTATCAACCATAGTGATTCACACTCTGTTCTGTTCACTTGTTATTGAATTGGCACCATAATTGTTGATCTGTGGAATCGTGGATTACATTCCATAGTTACAGCATCGATTGGCATTATCACTAAAAGGATGATTTGTTTGGTCTATTGATTCATATACTACAGCCAATGTCTTCAGTGTATGCGTTGGATGTCATTTCCTAAATCCCCAAGCATTGAATCAATTGGGCACTTAAAATTGCCATTTATTGAATAGATGGTGAGTTTAACCCCCTCCATTGAATAAGAAGATATGTATTCTCATATGTGTGGAAGCAACAAACTGTGTTTGATTTTGTTTGACTTTTGAATTCCAGCACTAAATCAATTTAAGAGTATGGTTGGCTTCTAATCATAGCAATTGTCACATTTGCCTACATTATTCGTTGGTTCCCATTATACCATTCTCTATCTGTTAATTCACTAGTAGTTATTGAGATGTTAACCTTGATATTTAACCTCAACCATTCACCTCTATACAAAACGTGGGGAACTTCCCTCGGTTCAAAAGGTGGTGAGCAACCTACGGAAACCCCTCTGGGTGTGTGTGTGCTAAAATGGCACTTACAGCCATTGTGTGTTCTATCAAATAGTTGTTTCAGATCTCCTATAATTATGAATCCAAGTAGAAGAGAAGTTCTTGTAGATTGGTAGAACATATGTAAACGTATTAGTTGAAGTAAATGGAGTTTGGACTTTGTTCGCATAATGAAAATGCTATGTGGGCACCTTCAGTTAGCAGTGCAAACAGACCGGTGAAGTCTTCAACCAAAGCAGGAAACAGAGCCTTCATTCCAAGAAATAGCAAGTGAACCAAATTCAAACCCCAAATCTAAACAGAGGTTGCAGAGAAGCATTGTTTATTTCCGTAGAGTATCCATATTGATGAGATAGATGGGTCATAGGCCTACCATTTACGGATCACATACTTCAATAGTAAATACTTGGAAAAGGACCTTGTCTTGGACAATCCTAACTCAAATGTTATTAATGCAACAAAAATTAATATTGATGACAACACTTTCTGATGTAGTGTTTGATGTATTTTGAATGTTGAAAGATGATGTTCATTGATCATCTTTGTTCTATTGTAGGGAATTTCAATTCAATATGGGCATGTTCTTCTTGTGCTAAAGAGTATTGGACTGCTTGCCCCAATGCACTGACCATGATAACTCACCGTTATCTCCACATTTGGCCACTAAGGCTACCAACCCATCATTTTGTCCTAGACAAAAGAGCGTGGTATCATTTTCAACTATAAACCATCTGCAACTGAAGATAAGACCACAATTTTATTTATAACATTTGAGTCATAGTCATAAAAATCATATAACCAATAGCCTAGTGGGTTAGCTCAACTAGTTAAAACAGATTGTTTCAAGGGGGATTTCACTATGAGGTATCCCTTTCTAGTCTCACTGAGGTTCAAGTCAGAATAGGTCTCGTTGTGTTACCAACTGCTATTGTGGTTGGGGGTTCAGCCACCCTCCATCTGAATATGTTTTTCCTTGGAGAAAAAAAATCACATAACCACTCATCCTACTTCGTATAATTACCAAAAGGATATGGATTCCCAACAAGTTACAGAAAAGTACACGGTTGTATAAAATTCTAGAATCTATTGGTAGTATGTCACCCATAACACCCATAAATATTCTATCTATGTAGGTGGACAAAACCTCTATGCACAACCAAAAATGCTAAGAATAAGAAATAAACAATAAAAGTAGAATGTAGTAGTAA
>ML804118.1:305408-335227 GCA_009831015.1 Picea engelmannii
GTAACAGGGTCGACCAAGGAAGGAGTCATTACAAATGTTTATGGGTCACAGAGCGCACAAGACAAAGAAAGCTTCCTGCAAAGAATACAATACATCAAAACACTTCTGAGTATGCCCAACTGGGTCTTGGGAGGTGACATCAACATGATCCTGATGCTGGAGGAGAAAACTGGCGGGACCAAAAGGCTAGAGAAAGACAGTGGTAAGTTCAAATCTCTCATCGACCAGCTAAATCTAGTAGATATTGAAACCCGAAATGGCATATTCACCTGGTCCAATTGGCGTTCTGGACACCAGCAGGTGGCATGCCATATAGACTGCTTCCTGGTAGCATAAACCCTACTAGAGGAGGACCCTGCCATGGAAGCCAATATCCTACCAAAAATAGGCTTAGATCATTGGCCCATAGCTTTCTGCCTAGATTCGGGGGACACCTCCAAACTCAAACTCTTTCACTTTGAAAAATTATGTCTCTCTCATCTGGATTTCCATCAGCTTGCACAGTCTTGGTGGGCCCAGGCTAAAATAGACCATGGTACTTACATGTACAGATTCCAGTAGCGCCTCAACTTCAAGCAACACCTGAATCTCTAGAACAAAACCACCTTTAGAAACATTTTCTAGCGCATGCAAGAAATTGAACACCGACTGGAAGACCTGCAATGAACTTTCATCTCTGGAATCAAGACCACAGACTTAATGAAAGAAGAAGAGGAACTTCAAGTGGAATTAGAAGAGCGGAAAAAGCAAGAAGAAATTATGTGGCACCAAAAATCCAGAGTTCAATAGCTCAAAGAAGGCGAGCGAAACACAAAGTTCTTCCATTGAGCAATGGTGCACTGCAGATACATCAATTGGATAACCCAACTGGAGGATGCCCAAGGAAACCCTATAAGAGAAAACGCCCAAATTATCGAGGAGCTTAACACCTACTATAAATATCTTCTTACGGAAACCAACGAGAATAGGGAGGAAGCAATTCATAAAATAACCATCCATATACCCTCACTGGTCACCCCAGAGCAGAATGAGGCCCTAATGAGACCTATCACTCAAGAAGAGGTGGACCATGCAATAAAGGAAATTCCCCAAGGGAAAGCGCCTGGACCAGATGGCTTCACCACAGACTTCTTCCATCACTGTTGGGACTTAATTAAGGAAGAGGTTTGGCAGGTTGTAGAAGAATACAAAACATCAGGCTAGGTACTCTCTGCCCTTAATGCAACCTTTCTGACTCTCATCCCGAAGGAGGAGCAGGTCACTCATCCCAAGAAGTACAGACGAATATCCCTCTGCAGTGTCATCTAAAAAATAATCACAAAGGTGATTGCCACTCATCTCAAGCCAATCCTCCCTTTTATCATCTCCAAAGAACAAGCAGGCTATGTGGAAGGTCAAAAAATTATGGACAATTTCATCCTGGTTCACGAGGTGATCCACTCTCTAAAAATGACCAAGATCCCAGGTATGCTCATCAAACTCGACCTTTCAAAAGCTTTCGATTGAGTAAGCTGGAAGTACTTATGCTCCATGCTTGAATCCTTTGGTTTTGATAGATAGTGGGTAAACTGGATTCTCAAGCTGGCCTCCTCATCCTTTTTCTCTATACTAGTCAATGGAGTACCCTCCCAACCCTTCTCCCCTTCCATAGGCATCAAACAGGGTGACCCTCTCTCTCACTTTCTCTTTTCTCTGATGGCAGAAGGACTAGGTCGCTACATCAAGGTGGTGGTTCTAGAAGGATCCCTCAATGGCCCTTGCACAATATCCATCCCGCACCCTCGCACAACTATTTTGAAGATGATACCTTACTGATGAACACCCTCACTGCTCATGAATCCAACAAGATAAACTCCATCCTTTCCGACTTTTCGGAGGCTTCAGGCATGATCCTTAACCTTGACAAGTCCAAGCTCTACTTCTTCAACACGCTGATCGTTGTACATAACCATATCTCTCGGCTCCTAGGCATACCCAAGAGCTCCCTTTCGTCCAACTATCTTGGCATACCCCTCACAACGGAGCCAGTGCGATCCATCTCTTGGGACAACTTGCTCCTCTCCATTTCGCATAGGCTCAGTAACTGGACCTTCATACCTCTTAACATTGTGGCTAGACTGGTGCTTCTCAAGTCATTCCTGCAGGCTCTGCCCACCTACCTCTTCACAGCCCTGGCAGCACCCAATTCGTTCATTCAAGTGATCAAGGGCCTACAACAAAAATTCATGTAGCATGGCCATCAATCTAACAAAAAGTGGGCTCTGGTCAGCTGGGAAAAGCTTTGCAAACCTAAAAATATAGGTGGGCTAGGACTTCGCAACCTCGGCAAGCTCAATCAAGTCATGCGAGATAAAATGTGGTGGTGATGGCTCAAGCATCCCACAGAACTTTGGGCACAAATATGGAAACAAAAGTATGCCCTGAATACACAAGCAGACCAGCTAATCAGATTCAATGACCATCTCCAAGGCTCTAACATATGGAATGTGGCCTAGCAAAATCGACCTCTAATTCGGAGGCATGCCTTCTGGGAAGTCAACAATGGGGAAAGCGCACTATTCTGGCAGGACTCTTGGAAACAAATAACACCCCTTAACAATATGGAATAACTCAATCCCCTCAGGCAAGCACTATAACCAGACATCTTTCGAAGGGTCAAAGATCTCTGGAGTACAAATGACAGGAACACACCTTGATGACACTGGAAAACAGAGGACCCAGAACTACAACTCTCAAGGAAAACGGATCTCCAAGCCTAGAAAGCCTGCGCCAAACATAAGAAGTTACTAGCACGAGACGACCCGGACATTCTCCAATGGGGGCACTCTACCACAGGTAATGTTTCAATCAAAGAATCTTTGTACCTGTAGGGGAACTACCATAACCATACTAAAGAGAGCATCTGGAGCAGGATTTGGAGCACGGCTCTATGGCCCAAAGTTTCAATCTTTGTCTGGCTCACAGTTAAGAACCGTATTTTCACATGGGATAACCTTTTAAAAAAGTTCTTCATAGGCCCATTAATCTGCACCCTTTGCCAACAGAAAGAGGAGACTTTGGAACACCTTTTCAATGAATGTCATTACAGCCAGCAGATATGGGACCGAGGATCCCAAGCAATGAGACGCTCTAAAAAAAATAGGAATAGCATCAGGGACACAATCGAGAAGTGGGACTCGATCTCTTTTCACAACCCAATTCTTCCGTGTATCTAGCAGTTACTCCTTGGCTTCACCCTCTGGCAAATCTGGAAAGAAAGAAACAAAAGGATCTTCCACTCAAAAAATTCTCCTCCCGCCACCACTTGGGAACGAATAGTGAAGCTAATTCGTGAAACGATCAAAAGCAAACCGTGGACCCCTGACGACCTAAAATGCACCCCTGAGGATAAAATCATTTTCAAAAGCTGGAATCTCAGCATGCACAATCACCCCACTATGATTGCAAACAATCGTCATCCCACCAGCCTGACAATCTGTACCCCCCCCTCCATCAAGTTTTATAAAGATAAATTTTGATGGAGCCTCAAGAGACAATCCAGGACTAGTGGGATTCGGGACAATCCTCAATAACCCAACAGGAGAAATCTTGCATCTTGTAGCAGGCTACCTAGGTGAAAATTCAAACAATGCAGCTGAGCTTCTAAGTCTAATTAGAGGCCTTCAGGTCACAATTATCACTTCCATAAGTTCATAGTGGAGGGATATTCTCAGATCATCATCCAGCTCATAACCAAAATACTTCATGGAGAACACCCACTGAAAGTCTCTCCTAGCTGGTGTCTCTCAGGATTCTTGGAAGACATCGGACTCCTCATCTATCCTAGTCTCACCATCATCCCTTCTCACGTGAAGAGGGAAGCAAACAAAGTAGCGGATTGCCTAGAAAATGAGGGATTTGACACCAAGTTGGAACTCATCCACTGGAAGGCCCAAACTTCTTCTTGCACTGATCTCTCAAAGCGTTGCCAAGACCTCACTAGTAGGGATGTTTTAGCCCCGGATGGGGTGACACGTAGAGTTTTTCAGACACCTGGAAGGGCACAGGGCCAAGCCTTAAATGCGATAGGCCGACCCTCATCCCCTTGGAATTAACGATGGGATTTGGCCCCAACCGTCATTCTCAAGAATAAGGACATATCCCTCACAGGAACAGTCTGGTCCTGCAATCATTCAAGTTGATAGAGTTAATGGAGGAGGACGACTCGTCGCTCCTCCTGCTTTTGAACAAGCCAAGACATGGATGCACTCAATTCATCTTCGCCCTGCACCATCGCTGCAATTGCGAGCTCTGGTGCATTACTCAGACCACCCTTTGCATCCTTGCAATCCGTTCTTACACGTTGATGCCTCAAGAAAGAGGGAAACCACATCATGGTTCTGCCTGGTATACCCATGTCGTTCAACGTCAGAGGTTGCAACGAATGGAGCAAGCGCTCTCGCTAGCTCGCACCCTTCTGGTGCACAAAGAAAATGAGGCCAGACTCCCTCCCATGGCATATGTGGAGGATATTTTCCCAGAGGAGCCAGTTCAGGCTCCTCCAGAGCATCTCTTATTCACTTTTCCCGATAACTGTCAACCCACAAGCCATTTTCTGGAAAAAGACACTTCGGAAACCTCTGAGAAGCAACCAGGGAGCGGCACAGGAGCATAAAATTGCGACGACTTCCCCATATTCTACATAGAGGAAGAGATACCAGAAGAAATGGTCTCTCAGGAGGCCACAACCGAGACTAGACACACCTTGGACACAAGGACAGGAGGCGGTGAGGATGAAGGAGTAGGCGGAGAACAACAATGGGAGGCAGTCCCAAGTGAGGCCGAGGAGAACAAGTTGGGAGGAACGACGAGGGAGGGTGGCAAGATCCTATCGCCACCTCCCATTTTGTCCATGCATGAGCAGTCACGTGTCCCGCCACCTTTCCTCCACCCAGAGCACCTAGAACTCTTGTTTGATTTATGGGGACAAATGGCGGACCAATTCCATCATGTCCTCCTCATGAGCCACAACTGGACATGTTGTATGACACGTATTCCAATGCCCCAGCGAAGCAGAAATGCCCAACCTGCATGCAGTCGTTTGTGATGCTACGTAGAGGAGGAGAACAAGAGGACGAGGCCAACAGGGCCACCAGGTAATCACCATGGTTATGCTTTTGTTTGTTTAGTTTTAATGCTCAGGGATATGCTTAGGCTTCTAGGTGCTCACTGTAACACCATGGACACCATTCAAACTATGGAACACCATATGCCCTGGTTTCCTATGGGCAGGACAGATGGCGGATTGACCACTTTTGATTTGAACAACATTGGCTTCCATATGTGCTAGTTTCCGGTAAAACGGCGGCACAAATGGCAGCCTCAGGAAAGTTGTATTTTTTTTGCCACTTAATATAGCAGGAACCACATTTTTTTTACTTAAAAAAAAAACAATACTTATCTACTAGTATTCCCCTTGGGTAACCCATATTATTCCTCCTAGATAGACTACATTCCACCCCCCTTATGAAATTGTTTTCCTCAACGCTTGTGATGAGGGTGTACAACCATATACTAGGGTCCCATAGATAAGTGTGGACCATAATGCTGAAGTGGGTTGGAGAACCAGGGTCCCATGCAAGAATGTGAGCCACCATTCTGAAGTAGTCCAACCACCATTGTAAACCTAGGTCCCATGTCCAAGTGTTGATGTGAAATCCACACTGAAGATATCAGAACTCAATATCCAATTGAAAATAATGGTCCAAAAATAGAAATTGGTCATGTGGATCCAAATATGTAGAACCGACCAAACATTTATCCACTAGTATTGGAGAATAAGAAAACTAAAGAAGAATATGCATAGAAGTCTCTTGTCTACTCTCCGGGATATTCTCTACTTGAGGTTGATTATGGTCATCAAATATAATATGGAAGTGGTTGTCATCCTAAAATTGACAACTATCCATATACCAATCATCACAATCGGCCTCAAAATCATACCGAACATATGCTTCTTAATTATATTCATCCTTGATGTCCACCATAATATATCCCTCTTGTATTTTAGCTAAGGACCCTTGAATAGTTTTACCACTATCCCTGAGGTCAAGTAGATAATTTGTGATGCCTTTCAAATGGTCATGCATATTGTCGTTGAGCACTTCAATATCTCGTTTGAGGCGCATGAGGATTTGAGAGAGAAAATCCATTGGAAACACCGCATATAATATAACAAAATAAAGATATTAAAATATTCTATCCAATGGCATTGATCTGGTAGCAAGTTGAGCACCCTGTCAAAAGTTATGAGCTCTATAATCGCGTCGTTGTCATGAAAATCCCTAGAAAATGGATGATTTTAAATCAATGATATCTTCACTTCTGGAGATCTGATTCTAATGATTTATTTTTTGAAACGGGTTATTTTTTAAAGAGGAAATCATATATGTAATTTGTTTGGGGAAATTTGGCCCCAAGTGCTACATAAATCAATAAAATTGCACGATCATCTGTGGAAAACCCCTGAAAAATAGCATATATTAAAATGATGATAACTCCATTTCCCGGACTCTGTTTTAGATGTTTTTTTTTTCGAGAGGAACTTATATATACAACTAGTTTCTACAAATTCTACACAAAAAACTACAGGAACTGTCCATAGTGTTGTGACCCTCTTTTTCTACTTCGAAAAAACTACAAAATAAAAAAAAATAAAAAGTTTTTTTTTCATGGCCGAAAAAAGTGCTCTGATACCACTTGTTAATTTTCAAGATTTGAAAATACATTCACCACACGATATCCAAAAAACAATATAGAAAAACACACTTTAGTATTATGAAAACCCTTAGGGAAGGGAAACATCGTACAATAGATCATATTACAAAAGGGAACCACTCTTGTTCACTTATCTCTTCGAGGGGGAAACCTCCTAAACCTCAAGAATAAGGACCTCTCCCTCACGGGAACAGTCTGGTCCTGCAATCATTTAAGGTGATAGATTTAATGGAGGAGGACTTCTCATCACTCCTCCTACTTTTAAACGAGCCAAGACATGGATGCACTTGGTTCGTCCTCGCCCTGCACCATTGTTGTAATTGCAAGCTTTGGTGCATTACTCAGACCACCCTTTGCGTCTTTGCAATCCGCTCTTACACTTTGATGCCTCGAGAAAGAGGGAAACCATGTCATGGTTCTTCCTAGTATACCCATGTCACTCGATGTCAGAGGTTGCAACGAATGGAGCGAGCGCTCTCGCTGGCTCGCACCCATCTAGTGCGCAAAGAAAATGAGGCTAGACTCCCTCCCATGGCATATGTGGAGGATATTTTCCCAGAGGAGCCAATTCAAGCTCCTCCAGAGCATCTCTTATTCACTGTGCCCGATAACTGGCAGCCCACAAGACATTTTCTGGAAAACGATAGTTCGACAGCCTCTGAGAAGCAACCAGGAAGCGACACAGGAGCATAAAATTTCGATGACTTCCCCATCTGCTACATAGAGGAAGAGATACCAGAAGAAATGGTCTCTCAGGAGGCCACAACCAAGGCTAGACACACCTTGGACATAGGGACAGGAGGCGGTGAGGATGAAGGAGCAGGCAGAGAAAAACAATGGGAGGCGGTCCCAAGTGAGGTCGAGGAGAACAAGCTGGGAGGCACGATGAGGGAGGGTGGCAAGATCCTATCACCACCTCCCATTTCATCCATGCATGAGAAGTGGCGTGTCCCACAACCTTTCCTCCACCCGAAGCACCTAGAACTCTTATTTTTTTTACGAGGATAGATGGCGGACCAAGTCCACCGTGTCCTCCTCATGAGCCACGACTGGACATGTTGTACGATGCGTATTCCAATGCCCCGGCAAGGTAGAAATTCCCAACCTGTATGCAGTCGTTCGTGATGCTAGGTAGAGGAGGAGAACAAGAGGATGAGGCCAACAGGGCCACCGGGTAATCACCATGGTTATGCTTCTATTTGTTTAGTTTTACTACTCAGGGATATGCTTAGGCTTCTAGGTGCTCATTGTAACACCATGGATACCATTCAGACTATGGAACACCATATGCCCTAGTTTTCTATGGGCAGGACAGATGGCGGATCGACCACTTTTGATTGGAACAACATTGGCTTCCAGATGTACTGGTTTCCGGTAAAACGACGGCACAAATGGCAGCCTCATCACAGTTGTATTTTTTTTTCCACTTAATATAGCAGGAACCACATTTGTTTTACTTAAAAAAAAAAAAATACTTATCTACTAGTATTCCCCTTGGGTAACCCATATTATTCCTCCTAGATAGACTACATTCCACCCCCCTTATGAAATTGTTTTCCTCGACGCTTTTGATGAGGGTGTACAACCATATACTAGGGTCCCATAGATAAGTGTGGACCATAATGTTGAAGTGGGTTGGAGAACCAGGGTCCCATGCAAGAATGTGAGCCACCATTCTGAAGTAGTCCAACCACCATTGTAAACCTAGGTCCCATGTYCAAGTGTTGATGTGAACTCCACGCTGAAGATATYGGAACTCAATATCCAGTTGAAAATGATGGTCCAAAGATAGAAATTGGTCATGTGGATCCAAATATGTAGAACTGACCAAACATTTATCCACTAGTACTGGAGAATAAGAAAACTAAAGAAGAATATGCATAGAAGTCTCTTTTMTACTCTCCAGGATGTTCTCTACTTGAGGTTGAGTATAGTCATCAAATATAATATGGAAGTGGTTGTCATCCTAAAATTGACAACTATCCATATACCAATCATCACAATCGACCTCAAAATCATACCRAACATATGCTTCTTAATTATATTCATCCTTGATGTCCACCATAATATATCCTTCTTGTATTTTAKCTAAGGACCMTTGAATAGTTTYACCACTATCCCTAAGTTCAAGTAGATAATTTGTGATGCCTTGCAAATGGTCATGCATATTGTCGTTGAGCRCTTCAAYATCTCGTTTGAGGCACATGAGGATTTGAGAGAGAAAATCCATTGGAAACACATCATATAATATAACAAAATAAAGATATTAAAATATTATATCCAATGGCATTGATCTAGTAGCAAGTTGATCACCCTTTCAGGAGTTATGATCTCTATAATCGCATCGTTGTCACGAAAAACCCTAGAAAATGGATGATTTTAAATCAGTGATATCTTCACTTTTGGAGATTTTATTCGAATGATTTATTTTTTGAAACGGGTTATTTTTGAAAGAGGAAATCATATCTATAATTTGTTTGGGGAAATTTGGCCCCAAGTGCTACATAAATCAATAAAATTGCACGGTCGTCTGTGGAAAACCCCTGAAATTAAGCAGATTTTAAAATGATGATAACTCCATTTCCCGGACTCCGTTTTAGATGTTTTTTCTAATTTATTTTTTTTCGAGAGGAACTTATATATACAACCAGTTTCTACAAATTATACACAAAAAACTACAGGAATTGTCCGTAGTGTTGTGACCCTCTTTTTCTACTTCGAAAAAACTACCAAATAAAAATAAAAATAAAAAATAAAATAAAAATTCATGGCCGAAAAAAGTGCTCTGATACCACTTGTTAATTTTCAAGATCTGAAAATACACTCACCACGCGATATCCAATTAACAATATAGAAAAACACACTTTATTATTATGAAAACCCTTAGGGAAGGGAAACATCATACAATAGATCATATTACAGAAGGGAACCACTCTTGTTCACTTCCCTCTTCAAGGGGGAAACCTCCTAATGAGCTACTTCTCCCAATACAATACATCTTAAATCTTCCATCACATTGCTTGAACCCATTTATATAGTGCTAACAACCACCTAAGAATATTATAGAGGATGAACCTTCTAGTAAGTCCTCTTACATTTATTGCATTTGCACTAGGCCTTATTTATTAAAAATGCTCTTTATACATAACAATACTTAACTACTATTATTCCCCTTGGGTACCTCCCTAGATACCCCATATTATTCCCCCTATCTAAAATACATTTCATCCCCCTTATGAAATCATTATCCTCAATTCTTGTGATGAGGGTGTACAACCATATACTAGGGTCCCATGGATAAGTGTGGACCATAATTTTGAAGTGGGTTGGAGAACCAAGGTCCCATGCAGGAATGTGAGCCATCATGTTGAAGTAGTCTAACCACCATTGTAAGCCTAGGTGTCACGTCCAATTGCTCATGTGAAATCCACACTAAAGATATTGGAACTCAATAACCAACTGAAAACGATGCTCCAAATATCAAAACTGGTCATGTAGATCCAAAATGTAAAACCAGCCAAAAATTCATCCACTAGTTCCGTAGAGTAAGAAAAATGAAGAAGAATGTGCATAGAAGGATATTGTCTACTCTCCAGGATGTTCTCTTCATGTGTTTGAGTAGAGTCGTCAAATAGAATATGGAAGCGATTGTCATCCTAGAAATCACAACTATCCTGATATCAACCATCACAATTGGCCTCAAAATCATACCAAACATATATTTCTTAATTATATTAATCCTTGATGTACACCATAATATATCACTCCCATATTTTAGCTAAGGACTCTTTAATATTTTTACCACTATCCATGAGGTCATATAGACAATTTGTGATGCCTTGTATATGGTCATGCATATCATCCTTAAGGGCTTCAATATCCCATTTGAGGCACATGAGGATTTGAGAGAGAATATCTATTGGAAATACCATATATAATATAACCAAAGAAATATCTTGAAATCCTCTATCCAATGGCACTAATATATTAGAAAGTCGAGCACCCTGTCAAAATTTATGAACTCTGCAGTCACGTCGTTGTCACAAAAACCCTAGAAAATGTTTGATTTTAAATCAATGGTATCTTCACTTCTGGAGCTCCAATTCAGATGATTGTTTTTTTTGAAATGAGATATTTTTCCAAGAATAAATCGGATATATAATTTTTTTGGGAAAATTTGCCCCCAATTTCTATAGAAATAAGTAAAATTGCACGGTCGTCCACGGAAAAACCCTGAAAATTAACATATTTTAAAATGATAATAACTTCACTTCTCGGACTTCGTTTCAGACGATTTGTTTTTTGAAATCAGTTTTTTTTATGAAAGGAACTCATATATACAACCATTTTCTACAAATTATACATATAAGACTACAATAATTGTCTATGGTGTCGCAACCCTCTTTTTCTTATTCAAAAAATATGCAAAATAAGAAAAAAAACATTTTTTGTGGTTGAAGAAAGTGTTATGATACCACTTGTTAAGTTCTAAGATATGAAAATACATTCACCACATGAGATCGAGAGAAAAATATAGAAAACCCACACTTTATTATTAATAAAACCCTTAGGGTATGGAAACACCATACAATAGATCCTATTACAGAAGGGATCCACTCTTTTTCACTTTCCTCTTCGAGGGGGAAACCTCCTAATGAGATACAGATCCCAATACAATACTTCTTGAATTTTCCATTACATTGTTTGAACCCGTTTATACAGTGCTACCAACCACCTAAGAATATTCTAGAGGAGGAACCTTCTACAATACATAGTTAATCCTCATGAGTGACTGAATTTGTGGCCTACCCTCAAGACAACATGCAACCTCTGTGAAAAAAACATAGAACACATGTTTTTCAATCTATTACATGGAAGGGATTTCTAGAAGGTAGGAATGGACAACCTATACCTCCTCTCCTAATGGTACTCATGTTACATCTCATCATACAACCCTTTTACCATTTGTAATATTATTTGAAAAATGCATTTCCATGTATCTACACACATCTTATTAATCCCTAGAAAAATCCCCATGCTATGTATAAAACCCCTTATTAATCCCTAGATATTGAATTATTACATTTCTAGTAGATCGGCTAGAACCTTTCATTGCACCCTTTCATCATAATTGTAACCCTTTATCTCCTATATATAAATATACCAAGGACATATAGTATTAGGATCATCTTATCTTAATGTATATTGTGTTTTGAAGTGGATATATTGTAAAGGAGGTTTCCCCCTCAAAGTGGACTTTAATTTATTGATTTCTTATCATTTTTAAGGTGTTGGATCATAACATTTGGTATTAGAGCTCATTGATCCTAGGGTTTTTCTTCTCCAATAAAGTCATCTTAGCATTTTCACTATAAATTATTTTCTGTGAGGATTCAAATTTTGAAAATCAGGGGTTGTTCCAAGAAAATATCAAGGCATCTATGGTAAAATTTCAGCTTCTGGGTAGTCATACTTTCATATATACATCCTGTGGAAGACAGGGTATCTGACTAGTCCTATTAACTAGTCTTAAATAGGTGTTCTAGGTAAAATAGTCATATCTTCTTTAGCGAGGATCCAAATTGAGTGAGACCCGTTGAATTATAAATCAAATAGTTGATATTATTTAGGGTACAATTTTCAGAATCAGATATCAAATATTATGCACATGGCATGTTGTAAAAGTTCTCTCTCCTAGAAAGGCCAAAAATAAGCAAGGTGTGGGGAAGTTACCATAAATTCCACTTGGGACATCCAATTTTTATTAGACCTGTGGCATTGAAGAGAGGACATATCATAGGACTACAGAACAAAATTTCAGACTCAGAAGGGATGAAATTTTAGAGATACACCAGAAGGAATTCATCCAGGAGGAAAGACTCCAAATTAAGGTTTTCAAGTTACGTAACTTACAATTAGCATAACGTCTTTTTGGAAGATCTATTTTTGGTGATTCAAAATTTGGGATAAATATAGAATAGAGGAGTATTATTATTGTTACTCCATATGGGTCCCAAAAATGTGACAACACCTATTAAACCTCATGAAGTCTAATCCATGACTCAAGAAGAAAATGAGGACATACATAACAGGTTGTCCAAATTGGAGGAACAACTTAAGGATGTAAGTGACAAGTATAATAATTGGGTAAACTTAGAAAGAAAAATTCAAGTAATGGAAAGGAAGATAGATGGTATGGAAAACAATATGGATGATATGGAAAATAAGATGGAAGAAAATAAGAATGACATTAGAGAAGAAATACAAAATTCCATAAAGGAAATGAAAAAGTCCATGTCTTCCATGATCTTTCAAGCTCTAGATGAGAGATTCCCTAAAGGAGATATCAAAACGGAAGGGACTCATGAAAATAAAGGTAATACTCATGTTGAATAAGCTTCCAATAATAATCCATTTTCAACTAGTGAATCTAACTCTAATAGTGGAGTTAATTACGGTGGGGGTCCTAAATTCAACTTTCCCAAAATTCAATTAAAAAAATTTGATGGTAAAGAGGTTTTTACTTGAGTGAACCAAATAGAGAAATATTTTGAACTACATAACATTATGGATGATAAGAAAAGGATTCACATAGCAACCTTGAACTTTGAGATAAAACCATATCAATGGTATCAATGGATTGTGAAAAGGCAACCCCCTTGAAGGGTCACCACTTTCCATGCATATTCCCCTCCGTCTCCTCATCTTTTGGGTTTTCAGGCTTATTGAACCCAAGAAGGTATTGTACATCATTTCATGGGAAGAAGGGGCTAAATTCCCAGAGGGGTTGTAGTTGGAAAAAGACAAGATCCATAAATTATCCTCTAGATTCTCTCCCTAAGGTCTTGAGAGCAATGAAACTCTTCTCCAAAAAAATTCAAGGACCTATAAAAAAGGAAAACACGTAATTAAATAAATTTCACGCTTGTTGAGGGAATGAATTTGTGGTGTCGTTTACTTTCCTTGCATATGGAAATCAATGTGCTCCTAGCTCCAAGTGGCATTGTGGTGCTTCTTACTTTCCATTGCACAAGGAACTCAATGTTTTGGACCATAATCAATTAATGGAAAATAAAGGGCTTGGAAAAATGTTGCATTGCAAATGAGGATGCAACACACCCTCTACAAAGGCACCCATAAATGAGACAGTATGAGCCCTTGTATTTCAAGAAAACCCCATACCCAAAAGTCACACCCCCATCCACCTCATACTCTTTTATATGACTTAGAGAGGGTCTTCTTTGGAAACACTCCTTGACTTGGGGATTGATCTATCCAATAGGGCACCATGACAATCCTCTCATACCTAAATTTGGAAAATTGTATAAGGCCTTTGAGAATTTGTTTAGTTTGAAAAGGGTGGATTTAATGCACATTCTTTTGTGGTTATTTTATTAAATATGGCTTACTTTCCATGATACATGTGACTTGTGGACCCTTGGAAGGCATACTTGTTTGTCTTTGCAAGGTCTTGATAAGTGAAGAGTTATTCCATGGAGGCTTGTGCCTTTTTTACCTTCATGGGGGGTATAAAACCCCAAGGATGGATAATATGCCCCATAGGATGGGCAGAGGGCCCCAAAGCCATTTTCACACTTGAGATGATGAACGTTGCCTTTGGAGGCACTTGGACACCACTAGGTGATGATATGATGGCCCCTTCCACTTGGAAGTTGACTGTTGGAGGACCAATATGTCACCTTCCAAGCCTTGATGTCATGGGAAAGGATAGGGTTTGTGAGGTCGATGGTTCTAGAAGAGAGATGATGTGGTTTGAAGAAGGAAGATGCATGACTTGACACTCCAGAGCACAAGAGATCGACACATGGCCCTTAGCGTCCCATTGACTTGCATCTAATGGATCTGATTCGAATTTTATGAGAAGAATGAAATGACTACAGGTTATTACCAAATTCTTAACACAAAATAATAGAGATACAATAAAACTGGTTTTCTATTCAATAAGGAAATAAGTTGAAACTGTAAAATGCAGCGGAAAACAAGCTTGTTGGAATGGTGGCAGCTTATCTCTGAGAAGAGATGTGACGATTGTGCTCATTCGCAAGAAGATGATTAAAATGAGGCTCTCAAGGCCTTTTTACAATAAACGGGAGTTTCAAAAACCCTAAACATCCAAAAACCTAACCCTAGGAGATGAAGCGCCAAAAGTCGTGTGGGCCCCGTTTGGGTAAGTCAGTACATCAACTTCCCGGGGTCGTAACTTTTGCATACAATATCCGTTTTACGCATATGATATCCCATTGGAAAGATCTATCCAAGGAATACAACAATTGCACAACCACAACATACCCCAAAAAATGTCGTTTAGGGCCTCAAAACAGCTCTGAAAGTTCAGGACCTAAAAAACTACTAAAAATAGTAAATTATCAAAATTCCTAGAAAGTTGTTTTGAGCCAGCTGGGAAAGGTGGGTGGCCGCCGATATCCACCTGGATAAATCCTCCATCCTTAGGAAGCAATGGTCTCCATTGCGTTGAGTTCCCCCATCAGATGAAGAAATTTTTGCTGAATTTGGCCCCGGGTGAGCCACTTGCCTTGGTGCAGGAGCTGCCCTGCTTTGAAGACTCGATAAAGTTGGATCCTTTGTTGTCGAGTGCCCTTGATCTGTGTGTCCACAATATTATCACTGTATGCTTGTTGTATACAGTCAGGGTTGAGCTATGTTGGTGTCAGTTGTTCTGCTACATTTGAGGTGTCCAATAATGGTGGGAAATAAGGCCGAAGGAGGTCCACGTTGAACACTGGGTGCAGGCCAAGGAAAGGAGGAATGTTGAGCGCAAAAGAATTATCCCCCACAGCCTTGGTGATGGTGTACAACCCATATCAGAGTGGCCGAAGCTTCCGATGGGGTCCTGTAAGGCATTCTTTTTGCAAGTGCAACCAAATTTTGTCGCCCACCTGAAACTTATGTGGAACCCAATGTTGATCATGGCGCTACTTTTAATTGTCGTTAGACTTCTGTAGGATATCCTGAACCTGTTGGCGGATGTGTTGGATCCTCTCAATGAATTGGGTGGCTTTGTCAGCCTTCGTTGGAGTAGGAGAGGAGTCGATCGAGGTGACCACAAGGGGAAGTACAACATCTATGGGACCCAATGGTTGGAATCCCAACCCCACCTAAAAGGGGTTGTGGCCAGTTGAGTTATGCAGGGCTCGGTTGTAGCTATGATGGACATAGGGAAGAATCTCATCCCATGTGCAAGGGTGCTTGGAATTATACATGCGCAGGATATGCACGATCATTCGATTTATGACCTCAGTTTGGCCATCTGTTTGGGGATGGAAGGTCGTGGATTTGGTGAGCTTGGTGTCCAGCAGGGACCAAAGGCTCGACCAGAATGTCCTGAGAAATCGACTATCCCGATTTGAGACAATGGTTTGTGGGATTCCAAAATGTACCCAGACTCGTTCAAAGAAGAGCTTGGTAGTGGCTTCTGCTGTGATGCTCTTCTTACAAGCATCCAAAATCACCATCTTAGAAAAGCGATCAACAACCACAAAAACACAGTCATTTCCCCGCTTGGTGGATGGGAGGCTCGACATGTAGTCCATTGAGATGGATTCCCATGGTCTGTCAGGAGTAGGAAGAGGGGTGTACAGGCCCTAATTCTTAGTGGTTGGTTTGGAAATAGCGCAAGCATTGCAAGACCTGATATAGTTACTGACCTCCTGTCGAAGTTTCGACCAGTAGAAATTTTTTTGTAGCATCGCCACTGTCTTTTCGACGCCGAAGTGTCCTGCCACCCGGCTGTAGTGGGCTTCCCAGATCAGCTTCGCTCGCTCACTTGAGGGAACACATATATGGCCCAGACGACACAACAACCCATCCTGAAGATGGAAATTATCAACAACTGCCTTTGCACCCAACATTTGGTATGTGGTGGCGAAGTCCAGGTCTGTCTCATAGAGTTGGGGCCATCCAGAGGTATCATGGTCGCAGGATTCTAGCACTGTGGTGAGTGTCGTGACTGGTGGTCTGCTGAGGCAATCAGCAACACGGTTGGTGCTTCCTGTTTTATACTTGATGTTGAGGTGGAATTGTTGCAAGTATGTGGACCACTTTTGATGGAGGTCATTCTACAATTTTCCTTGTGTTTGCATGAATTGCAGTGCCTTATGATCAGTGTGGATGACTGTCTCCCTCCCAAGAATGTAATGTCTCCATTGGCAGCAAATTTGCACAATGGAGTACATTTCTTTGTCGTAAGTAGGGTACTTACGAACATCATCTGATAGTGTTTCACTATGATAGGCCACGGGGTGGTTGTGTTGCATGAGAACGGCACCCACAACATAGTCTGAAGCATCAGTCTCAATCTCAAAGGGATGTTGCAGGTCTGGTAGTGAAAGTACTGGGGCTGAGCACAAGCACTGCTTCAAATCATCGAACGCTTGTTGTTGGGGCTGGCCCCATGCAAATTCCTCCTAACCACCACCCCTAGTTATTTGGTTGAGGGCCCATGCAATATGGCAGAATCCCAACACAAACCTGCAGTAGAAATTGGCAAGGCCTAAGAAGCTCCAAAGCTCCGTGAGCATGGTTGGGGCTGGCCAGTCACAGATGACTTGGATCTTGGCTGGATCCACATGTACGCCATGTTGATCAATGATGTAGCCTAGGTAATGGACCATGTCCATGCTGAAGGAGCATTTTTCCAAGTTGGTATATAGCTTGTGTTGTCGCACGGTGTGCAGAACCTGCTGAATATGTTGCAAGTGTTCGACCCAAGTCTTGTTGTAAATGAGAATGTCATCAAGATACACCACTACAAAAGTATTGGTGAATGGTCGTAGGATATCATCCATCATCCTCATGAAAGTGGCTGGAGCGTTTGTCAAACCAAAGGGCATGACCAACCATTCAAAAAGGCCTTCCTTTGACCTGAAGGCAGTCTTCCATACATCTGTTTGTTCTATTGGGACCTGGTGGTAGCCAGACTTTAGATCAATCTTACTGAAGTATTTGGCCCCCATGAATTGATCAAGGAGGTCATCAATTCGGGGAATCAGGTACCGGTTTCTGACTGTGATTTTATTCAGAGCCCGATAATCAATGCAAAGTTGCCAGGTTCCATTTTTCTTCTATACCAGCACGATTGGGCTCCCACAAGGTGATGAGCTAGGACAGATGTGCCCCTTGTGGAGCAATTCTTGGATCTATCGCTTGATCTCCTCATTCTCTAACAGAGAGCAACGATAGACTGGCCCATTGGGAAGCGATGCGTCGAGGGTCAAATCGATGGGGTGCTTGACCTGGCAGTGCAGAGGTACCCCGATAGGCAAGGAGAAGATATTCGAGTATTCTTCCATGACCTTATCTACTTGCTTCTGTTGTGTGGATATGTCGGCCATAGAGACCCTAGATGTGGCTATGATTTTTCTCTCATTCTGAGAGCGGATCACGTAGAAGACAAACTTCCCTGTCTGAGAGATGATTTGCCTGCATTGCTTAGCAGAGATCAAGGAAATAGCAGTTGGTGGGACAGCCTCGGGTATCTTGTACAATTTCCTGTTCAAAGTAATAATCACACTACGAGGCTTAGACTCATATACAACATGACGTTTCCATAAATAAGGTTGGCCCAAAAGAACATCACAAACTTCGAGAGGAGAAACATCACACAATACCTCATCTTTGAAGGGCTTGATGTCGTACGACAGTTGACACTGTTGGCTGACACAAAGATCGCTTCCTTGGAAGAGCCATCCAATGGTGTAGGGTTGTGGGTGCGGTGTTGTCGGCAAGGTCAGTCGCTTGATGACCTCTACTGAGATGAGCTTCTTCTAGATACCACTATCAACAATGAAGTGCGGTGGGGTGCCTTTTACCCACATCTGGGAATGGAAGAGGCGCTCTCCTTCTTCTGGCTCATCTGGTTCACCATGTTGGAGCTTGGTGGTAGTTACGGTGACACTGGGTTCCACTTCAATGATCTGTCTTCCCCTTTCTGGTTCTGACTCAGAGTCAGAACCTGCATCTGATTCAGAGGCTTTCACTTCAGCCACCAACATCTTCTTTGAGCGACAGTCAACAGTTTTATACCAAGGGCTCTTATGGAAGTCACACCACTTCCCGGTATCTTTCTTTGTCTTTCCAGTGTCCTTCTTTGCTTGTGGCTTGGACTAGTTGTCCTGATACTGTGCATCTTTGATCTGTCCTTTGTTCTGTGGGTTGGGGCCGACCTTTCCTGGCTTTTGTTGTGAGGGGTTCCCTGACCCAAATTGTCCCGTCTTTTGTTTGAGCTTCTGCTCAATTTTGACGGCATATCGATAGGTTGCGCCCAAGGATGAGATGTCCAGAAATTCCATTTCAGTCTGGATGTATCTATGCAGAGCACTGCGATACTTGAGCACCAAATGTCTCTCTGAATCTTTGATACCCAACTTGGTGCACAAGGTATGGAAGATATTTGTGAAATTTGTCACTGCTTGGTCTCTTTCTTTCCGCAGTGTGGTCCATTTGGTATACAAGTCGTCATAACTTCCGATAGGGTATTATTTTTCCTTAATAGCATCCCTAAAGGATTCCCAGGTGGTCATGATTGTAAATAATGAAGGTTCCTTTGTTTCCTTTTTCTCACAGAAAGTTTCCCACCAATCTTTGACACGGGGAACAGCTTTGAGGAGCGCAAAAGTAATCTTTTCTCTATTCGAAAAGTTATGGACAGAGAAATACCCCTCTAGTAGATTCAACCACTTGTCTACAGCATCTGCGTCTATCTGACCTTCAAATATAGGAATATTGAAGTTTATTTGTACCTTGAAGGGGGGTGGTGCCTCCTCTCAAAGAAGATGTGTCGCCTGTTGGTAGTCGCCAAAGGATTTGCGCGAAATTATCCATCATCTCATTCCTGTGTTGCGTGAGGGATTCCTCAATCAACAGTTTGAAAGGATCTCCTGTCCCATCATCTTTCTTTTCTCCTTCCATGAGAGGTCGCTTGGGTGTGTGAGAGATTTTGTCCTCAAGAGAAACAAGCTCGAGACCCAAATCTTTGTACTCCGACCTCGTTGGGGACATGCATTAAGACGACAAGGAGAAGACCGCTCTAATACCACTGATCCGGATTTTATGAGCAAAACGAAATGACTACAGATTATTACCAAATGCTTAACACAGAATAACAGAGATACGGTAAAACTGGTTTTCTATTCAATAAGGAAATAAGCTGAAACTGTAAAATGCAATGGAAAACAAGATTGTTGGAATGGTGGCAGCTTATCTCTGAGAAGAGATGTGACGGTTGCGCTCATTCACAAGAAGATGATTACAATGAGGCTCTCAAGGCCTTTTTACAATAAACGGGAGTTTCAAAAACCCTAAACATCCAAAAACCTAACCCTAGGAGATGAAGCGCCAAAAGTCGTATGGGCCCCGTTTGGGTAAGTCAGTACATCAACTTCCCGGGGTCGTAACTTTTGCATACGATCTCCATTTTAGGTGTATGATAGCCCATTGGAAAGATCTATCCGAGGACTACAACAGTTGCACAAAATTTCATGATGAAATTTTGCAATCGCAACATACCCCAAAAAACGTCGTTTAGGGCCTCAAAACAGCTCCGGAAGTTCAGGACCCAAAAAACTGCTAAAAATAGTAAATTATCAAAATTGCTAGAAAGTTGTTTTGAGCCAGCTGGGAAAGGTGGGTGGCCACCGGTATCCACCTGGATCTGGATCAATATCTCATTTTTGAGGCCTAGCGTCACACTTCTAAGGGATTTAATTACGTAATTTTATATTTTTAAGTTGTAAAAGGAAAATAGTGAGGAGGTCTACCTCCTTCTAATTTGTTGTTGAATTTTAAAAGTGGAAAAATTGGTTTTAGGTGACCTCATATAAATAGAGGTCACCTCGCTTTCATTTTATGATCATTACTTGATAATTACATAAGACTCATGGCTAAAATTTTCACCGTACTTGGGAAATTCACTATCTCTCTACTTTGGTGCATTTTGGATGGAATACTTGTCTATTGGAGAAAAAAGGCTATCGCTATCTCTTGATGCTTGTTTCTTGGCGATTGTGGTAGAATATTCTAGATAAGTAACAATTTTTCATGCTTTCTCTTGAATTAGGTAAGAAATTTCTGCAATTGTATGTTTTCTTCTTGATTTCAACGTTAATTTTTCAAACCCTTGGAGGAGTATAAGTGAATACACCCTCCATCAATATCTATCTTTGTTGTCATTGAAAAGGCTAATTAAAACGGTTGCTACAAGGAGTAAAAGGGATTACACCCTTGTAGATTTACCTTGCTAAGGTTTGTTTACTCTAGAAAGTAAAAGGTATTACACAAGTAGAGGAGTAATAAACCCTAACTCATAAACAAGAGACCCCATAACCCAATAGATAAGGCACTAATATTTTGCATTGGAGATTGAATATTGTGCATTGGTAAATGTGATTTCAAGGAGATTGAATTGTTCAAGTTTGGAAATATTTTTTACATGTTATAAGCTACCTTGTGCCTTGAGGGCATCTTGATTAGCCAAGTGATATAGTTGTTGTAATTAGAATTAAGCTATAGCCAATAGGGTTGTAGCAAACTCTCTCTTAATTCACTCTTTACTCACTCTTCTATCGTTAAAGTTTACTTGAAATCTCTCATAATTAATCTACTATTTAAATGTTATTGTTTGGGTGGATTGTTTGTTGATTTTAGTGGCTAGAACGTGCTTTTGTAGAAAATGTTTGTTACAACCATAAGGTTGTTACAAGATATTTTTGATAAAATTTAATAACAGACCCCTTATTTCTATCGAAGTCTTGTTTCAATTATTGGAAAATTGTCTACTTGTTGTTAGCTTTATTTCCAACATTTTACACTTGATTTTGATGGTACAATTATATATATATATATATATATATAGTTGCAATTTGGTAAAGCAAGGTTTCTTATTGTTTCCCATTGGTTTTGAGGCTTTGATTATCATATATTGTCTTGTTCCAGGAATTTCTAACATTGTTTTGCAGGTACACTACCTTGGCAACCATTTACCAGCTCACAAGACATTCTCTCAAGTCTCATTTCCACCTTGAACTTGACCTATAGGGGTACTCTTCATTCACTTTCCACTTTCCATCTTAATCCACCTAGGGTCACCCAAGAAGCCTCCCTTGTGTTGGACTTGTCCTTCACTAAAACGAGGGGGACATATATCGAGGTGATAGTGATAGTTTTTCCCAGTTGTGTCATACTTCCGTGATTTGGGTTGGGATTTTCCCAAACTACAAATTGTTTGATAACATCCTAGAAGGGCCAAAATCAACAAGCTATGGGAAAGTTACCATAAATTTTTCCTAGAACATCAAAATTTAGTAAAACCCATGGCATTACAGAGAAGACATATTAGACTACCATAGACAAAAAATTTAGACTTATAGGTGAATTTTTTTTAGAGTTATATCAGGTGCAAGGTTGACCTGCAGAACAATCTCCAAATTAGGGTTTTAAAAAGGTATGTTGAATTGGAAGATTTGTTTGAGGTAATTTAAGAGGTGTGGTAAAGAAAAAATATAGGACGAATCTAAGTAAATATTATTTTTGGCTCACATGGAAATAGGTGGTGGAAAAACTTCTCCACCTGCAAAACCTATAGAGAACTCATCCATGACTCTTGAAGAATGTGAATACTTAGGGAACCATGTATCCCAATTGAGGAACCAAGTCAATGTCATGGGTGATAATGTGTTGAAAAAGGTTGATTTTACATGTTTTCAAGAAATCCTTAAAAGGAAAATTGAAGATAAAATGGAAAAATGGATGTATCAAAAGATGGAAGTTTAAGATAAAATGGAAAAGTTGATGGATCAAAATATGGAGTGATTGCAAAAATTCCATTGAAGCCATGCTATTGCATACCCTGGATGATAGGTTCCCTAAAAGTGATATTGTGACCCAAGGAATTCATGAAAATAAGGAGAACAAAATTGTTGAACCCCGATCACATATGGGGAAGATTTTAACACATTTGGAGAACACAAAGATTGAGTCCTAGAATCATTATCGGGATCATTCATCACTCCAAGATCCACATCATTGGGGCTTCAACTCGGGATTAACCCCCAATTCATGGAGCAATTCTTTAATCTACACCAACTTCCAACTTTGAAAAAGGTAACATTTGCATCCTTGTACTTAGAACTTGATCAATTTGTCTAATACCAATGTCTTTGTGAAATATATATATATATATATATATATTGTCTCCTGCTCCATTTTTACGAATACATTGATATCACATTATGGGGATATTAAGAGAAACACATTCTTTATTCATTTGATAAATCTTCATCAAAGAGATCCAATTACAAAGCACATTATATAATTTCAAAAGTTGAGTCTCATAGTAATGAGCATTCTAGAGGATAAATTGTTTGATCTACTTATGTTAAGTTCCTACCCTAACCCCCTTACTCAAATACTTTATTAATGTATGAGGCCACCCTCCCTTAATAAGGCCCATTAAATAGTTAGTTAATAATCACTCATTGTAATAAAGGATTCTTTTTAATAATAAGGCCCAAATTAGTTGGTTGGCCCTCATTATAAGGGGGCCATAGGTAGTTACGATTCTCCATGGATAGTTATATATTGAGTAGAAGGTTATTTTTATTGTTTTCAAGAATTGTTGTTGTTTTGGAGCATTTCTCTTTGAGGTTGCCCCCTTAAAGAGGCAAGTGAACATAGCTCTAAATTTTTATCTATTTTTTCTCTTATGTTCTTGGGTTTTGCACTACATTTTTTCTCTTTTCTCTTGTGTTCTTGGGTTAAGTACACTATAAGTGGTTTTAGATCTCTTTCTTGGGCATGAAGTGGGAGCATTATTGAGCACAAAGTGGGAGATATTTTTTTTTCTTTTTTGCAGATTTTTATGGAAAAAAAAGGATGACAATATCCATGTAGATTTATGAAACTTTCTACGTAGAATTTGAAGAAACCAACCATATATCTAAATTTGTCTCGAAAAAATACCCAAATTCAAAAAACAAATCATCGAAAATGAAGTCCAAGAAGTGGAGATATTGTTGATTCAAAATCTAATTTTTTTTAGGGTTTTTCTCGGTGATGGCCACAAATTTCGCAGATTGGATATATTTTGACATAATGCACATATTTCAGTCAAATTAGTGCCATTAGATGTATAAAATACGTGAATTTCATAATTGGGATCATAATATCCAGTTATATAATTATAACTGAAGTTGTGATCATTTTACATTTTTGGCATCAAGCCCTACCTTGCACAAATTATTTTCTAGTGATTTTAAGAGCTTTTTATGGGGTCAACAAACTCACAAATTTTTAATTTGTTTAGAGACATGTTCTGATGTCATTAAATAACATAGTGATCGGTCATTCAATGGGTAAAACTTCAGTAGGGGAAAAATACATGCAAAAAATACAAGTGGAATCATATTGTTGGAAACCCTTGTAAACATTTTTGGTACTCCTTCGAGAAGTACTGGATCAAACAGTGCATATATATAGAATGTCACTTCCACATACCCTGGGGTATATAGGAATTCCCCTAGGTATACCTAAAACTAGCTTTCGATAAACCTATTGGTCATCTTGTTTCTATAGTACAATGAGACTAGCACTTGGGGAGATCACTCTCTAGTACCTGGGTAGTCGAGTAGTACATCTAAGGGCATAGTTGAGGCTCTTTAATTAGTGTTCTAAAATATTAGGCCGAGTACTATTGTTGGACCATGCACTTATATCATAAAACTATATCATCTGACACTCCCTTTTCCGTAGGACCCAGTCACTTTTTTCAGTGAGCTCACTCATGAAAGGTACCTATAAGCCACCTCATACTTATCCGGACAACATGAACACCCTCTCTACTACAAGAAAGTTGGACTATGTGGAAGATAACCTTACAAAAAATTTAGGTTGAAATAGTTGGGTTCAATGCAAAGTTGGATCAGAGGCTCGATGAGAAGTTGGATAATAATCTAGATGAGAAGTTGGATAAGAAGCTAGATGAGAAGTTCAACATCTTTGAAAAGATATTGACTGAGAAGTTGATGGGTATTCCAGATCAGGGTATACCGAAAGAAAAACACTAGACTACATAGCACCTTGAGCCACACCGGGAAGAAAACTCTAACTTAGGACTATTTATCCACCCACAACCCTCATCAGGTCCGCACAACAATAGATCAATGGATAATAACATATGGCACCATTCTTCTAAGGTGGACCTAAACAAGTTTGATGGTTTTGACATGTCAGGATGGGTCACCCAAATGGAACATTACTTTTCCCTCCAGGGCATTACTGATGACATGATGAAACTCAGGGTGGGGGTCATGTATCTAGATCCAAAACTATGGCAATTGTGGGAATGGCATACAAAATAATATGGGGGATATATCACTTGGAGTCATTTTTTTGAAGTCGTATATGCATGTTTCGAGAAATATGCTCACAATTTGGGGAATCTTACCAAGTTATGTCAAATCGACTCAGTCACAAACTTTATGGTATCCTTTGAGAAATTAACTATATGTATAGAGAACTTAACAGATTATTTTTATAAAGAATGTTTCAGTAGTGGCCTCAAGGAGGAGATTCAAGCACAAGTTAGAATGCAATGTCCTACTACATGGTTGGAAGTGACACAGAGGGCCCTATAAGAAAATATGGTGATCAGTGCACAAACAAAAAAGCAAACATTCGTTCCCTGAACTCGTCCTCCCTAGGGTACTTTTTTGCACATGGATTTGATAGTGTGGCTCTTTGAGACTTTCAGAGTTTGTTAAGGCATGTTAGAGGTCTTTGGGACATTCATGACAAATTTTAATCCTTTCTATCAAAGTGATATTTTGGTAGCATTTTCACATAAGAAATAGCCTTCRTGCTACCAAAATGCATGTGTAATTTTTTTTGACATTTAACCAAATTTGGGCCAACTTTGCCCAGATCCTTAATCCTTTGAGTCAATTTGTCATATGTCARACCTCCATCCTGGTTGATTTGTATATCTTTAACCTATGATTTTCTTATCTGTATTTGAAAATGTCAMCATTGCTCATAAATTTGCCAAAATTTTAAAACCTCGCCCAATATTTMCCTTTTCTATTTTTATTAAAAAACTATAAATTTTTAATAAAAATTAATAATAAATGTATATCCCTATTCGAAACCCAACACTCACCTTACATCCACTCCACCAAGATCACACTAAGTCCAAGCCTCAAGGGTCATGGTCGCATCTCAAGCCCGAGGCTCAAAAGAGCGCTAAGGAGACAACCAAAATCAAGGCAACATGCCCACACAAGGCGACAAGGGAGGGCTCAGAAGGGGCCAAAAGGACATGCACTACGTTTTGGATGTATGTGCAAACGTCTGTGCATTTGAATATATGTATTCAAATGCGTTTTTGCATGCATTGTCTGTGGAATAATATCCATATAATTTTAAATAAAGTAGCCCGACGGATAGGCCAGATTATTGGATCCTATGCTGCCAATCCTTTTCGCCCTCTGTCACGAGGTCGTGGGTTCAACTCTCACTGTGTCCGCCGAGGTGCTGGTCCCACTGTATCAATTACAGTTTTACCAAATGTTCGAAGAATTTCAAGTGTAAATGACAAGACCGATGAAGGATCTCGATGACCCCTGTGATGTTTTTGACCTCGTGGGTTCAACTCTCACTGGGTTCGCCGAGGTTAGGCGCTGGTCCACTGTATCAACTACAGTTTTACCAAATGCTCGAAGAATTTCAAGTGTAAATGACAAGACCGATGAAGGATCTCGATGACCCTTGTGATGCTTTTTACCTCGAAAATTTGCTAATATAGCTTGAAGAAAAGGCAGAGGACGAGGAAAAGCTCGTGGGCAGTATCATGGTAATGGGCTTGGTCATCCAACATCAACTATCAGTTCTTCTAGCGGTGCAGTTGTGGTCAAGCAACCTCCAGGACCAAGAATGCCAAATAGAACCCGGGGCTTCACTATGGATCATGGTAGGTCTGTTACTGACAGTAATGTTTAGAACCATTTTTAATAGATGAGCTCTTCGGGAAATGGAAATCTGTGATTTCTTTACTATAAACTATTTTTATTGTTTGCGCCTTAAGAGATATTAGTGAGTTTTCCAGTTTACAGCTCATCATTATTTTGTTCTTCTTTGATCGAAGATACTATTTCGATAAAGGATTTGTTGGGGTTATCAAGTTTTCTCCTGTCTCTAAGAGAGAAGGTTTCGTAGCAGTAGGAATATTGTACAAATATAATTGGTTTTGGTTTTTGGTCTGGAAAGCATTAGAAGGCCACTGGAATTCTCTTATTACAGTAAAACATTGAGCATATCGATCCTCACTTCCAGATGACAGAGCATATTGTTAAGATGATTATCAGTTCCCGATTTCCAGGTATCGAATCAAAATCTAAAGGAAGCTACAAGATTTTGGAGATAAATTATGAGGATCAGCATCAAAGATAATCCCAAGTTTTCAGACATCGAATCATCTTCCAAATACACGAGATCAGCAATCAAAACTCCATTCGAGATAGTTTTGGATTTGGCAGAAATTTATCCATGCGCTGCACAATTGTTGTAGCAAGGTCAAATTGGTTCCTTTAAAGGTGGATCTCAGATCCCAAAATCTGGAGTCACTAAATGTGAATTATTTGCAAATATTTTAGAGATCTTTAGAGGGATTCGATCTACTAAATAAGGATTTGACATCCAAGTTTAGGGGAGGATGGTAATTATAAAAAGAAGATGTAAAGAGAAGGGTGGAGAGGCCCGAGAGGGGTTGGAGAGTGTGAGAGTGATTCTGTGAGCCTGATGTAATATCTAAAAGGGCCAAGACTGAATTTTGCAGGCTGTGATCATCACAGAGACTTTGATCTCTTGGAGCTGGATCCCTATCTATGTACTTCTTTCTTATATTATGAATAAAATTGTTGCACTATTCCCAGTTTACAAGCTTCAGCTTCTTCATATTTGAATGCATCAATGCAAAACCTGTAGTTGTAGGTTGTGTTCATACTTATATTTGATTTCATGTATGTAAAACCATTTTAGATTTCATGAAATGTTCTTCTAATCTTTTTCCTTATGTCTTCTTTTCATTTGAGTGATAATCAGTTATATTTTTTATTCATGTTTCCTATGATCAGCTCTCTGGTTTTTGACATAATCTGTCCACCTGAAAACTTTCCCCTTGAAGTCTATCTGAAATAGATTTGATTTGTTTTACTTTCACCCATTCCCATCTAAGCAATTTTGTTACCCAATTATTGAATGCCTTCACACTGATCTCCTCAACAATCAAGGAGGTTGTCTCAAGGACTAGCAATACTTCTCCAAGAACAACCCCTACTCATCCCTTGAAAGTACAAAGGTTGTCTCCAACAAAAATGGTAGATCGCCAAAGATGAGGACTCTACTATAATTGTGATGAAAAATATGCTCCAAGTCATCAATGTAAAGAACACAAATTTCTCCAAATTGATATGAGCACCCAGGCCTTAACTGAAGAAATCAATATAGAAGATACACCAAAGTTACAAGTTGAAGACACCAACACTCAAACTCAGGCATATATTAAACCTCCATTCTCTCATGAATAACTACTTATATCCTTGCATGCATTATCTGGGATTTCAACTCCAAAAACCTTGAAACTCACGGGTTACATCAAGCATTGGAAAGTCATAGCCCTAGTTGACAATGGAAGTACTCACAATTTCATTCACAAGAGAGTGGTAGAAGAAACACATTGTTTTGTACACCTGGTGCACAACTTTCAAATCATGATCACCAATGAAGGTATGATAAAATATATGGGAAGATGTAAAAATGTTAGACTCTATATGGGAGATTATCAGCTCAAAACCCATCTATTTTCCATCAATATGGATGGGTGTGATATAGTATTGGGGGTAGAATGACTACATTCGTTGGGACCAATCATCATGGATTTCAAAGAACTCTATATGAGTTTCACTAAAGAGGGTCATGTGCACGCCCTTTAAGGGGTTTAGGCATGCTCTCCTAAAATAGTCAACTCTCATCGTATGGAGAAGTTATTAAAGAGGGACCACTCTGGCGTTTTTTCCCAATTTAATTCCATACAAGTTATGGATAATACAACACAAGAAATCCAACCAAACTTGCAACTAGTCCTTGAAAAACATCATCAGGTCTTTGAGACACTAAATGGATTACTCATTTCTTGAGGAGAGAATGACCATGGCATTACCATGATTCCAATAAGTCAACCACCAAATGTATGTCCTTATCTCCACCCTTTTGCACAAAAGAATGAAATAGAAAAGATAATTCATGAGTTATTGGAGGCAGGGGTCATACATCCTAGTACAAGCGCTTACTTATCGCCAATAGTCATGGTATTAAAGAAGGAAGGAACTTGGTGCATGTGTCTTGATTTTTGGGCTCTCAATAATTTGACAATAAAGGAAAATTTTCTTATCCTTGTTATTGATGACCTCCTTGATGATCTTCATGGAGCAATTTTTTTCACTAAGCTTGATCTATGTTCAGGATGCCACCAAATCAAGATGAAAGAGGCAAATGTCCCAAAGAAATCATTCAGAACAAACAAAGGTCATTATGAGTTTCTACCGATTCCTTCCGGCCTTTGTAATGCTCCATCCACTTTCCAAAGTCTCGTAAACAAGATTCTCAAACCCTTCCTACACAATTTTGTGCTAGTATTCTTTGATGATATCTTGATCTACAATAAAGCATGTGAATCACACATAGAGCATGTTGATAAGTCCTTGCAACTATTGAGAGACAACTAATTATTTGTGAATTGCTCCAAATGTGCTTTTGGGGCTCCCAAGGTTGAATATTTGAGTCACATTGTAATTCAGGAGAAAGTGCAAGTTGATCCCAATAAAGTGGCAGCTATGCAAGATTGGCCCTATCCCAAAACAATAAATAGCTTGAGGGAATTCTTAGGACTTATAGGATACTATGGGAAATTTGTGAAAAATTATGGAAAAGTTTCAGCTCCCTAACTTCACTCCTTAAAAATAATTCCTTTGTTTGGA
>ML804119.1:8843-100729 GCA_009831015.1 Picea engelmannii
GGAAGGGACCCAAAGTCCTCTTTCTTCTTGGTGTTTTCTTTTCACTAATATAATCCTTGCCATTGGTGACATGAGTCTTATTGGTTTTTTGTTCTTATGTCCTTATGCTCAATAGTTTAGTTGTTCTTTTATTTCTTAGTTTAATTCTTAGCTTTTTCTTTTATGTTTCTTTTTCTAACCCTTTCCTTTACTGTTGTCTTGCTTAGCTAACCCAACTAAGCTTGTAAGCACCTCTGTTTTTCTCATTTAGGTGACAAAAGAGGCACAACAGCGTGGTCGAAGAGAAGGCCGCAAGTATAAATTCAATCCATAGATGGATCTGGAGCTCAATGAGATAAGAAAAAGAATGGAGAAGCTTGCATTCCAAATGAAACAAAATGCTAAAGAACATTGGGTGTATGGGTGGCCCATGAAGAAGAAGTTGAAGTGGCCAGTTAAGAGATTGTTGGCCAGAGGACAACAACAACTATTAAATAGGTGTCTGAGGTATGTTGAAAACCATAGTGACATAGAGGAGGTATTGATTCACATATGTGAACTAGAAACTGGGAGAAATCTCAGGGACGAGGAGGAGAAGAGATCAGATGAAGATCTCATAAACTATCAAGTGGGTGGAAATGGACTTTCGAGTTGCCAGGTGGGAAATGGAAAGAGACCAGGTGGAGGTATCGAATACTACCAGAGGATAAGTGCCGAAAGTTTATATTTCCAAGTGGGAAATAAGATGAGATCTGTATATCTCATAGACTGCTAGCTGGGCAGGAGAGAAGTCCCAAATTGCCAGGTGGGAAGGGGGAAAGAAATGAGACTATCTGAAAGTCTTAGGAGCTCAAAAGTGAGTTCATATCAACAAGGAGAACTGATGGATAAATATTCATGTGTATTTTCATACCATGTGAATGAAGATGATGAGAAGTTAAATACTCTCACCATCTAAGAGGAGGATCAAAGGAGCATTCTAATCATTGGGGGAATTTGGATATTCCTACCAGATAGCCCGGTTGAGGCCAGAGCATGTGTTGCAGATGCAACAATCAATAGAAACTATCAAAGAGGAATAAATGGAGCATACACTGATGTCTACCCCACCAGAAGGAGAAGAGCATTCATCTGAATTTCTCAAATGTTTCAGCCAGGAAGTTGAATAGGAGATGACTATAACACTAGAGCCTGGAGAAGAAGAGGAGGTAGACAACACATAACTTGTTGATCTATATGAGGAACTGGAATCCCTAGAGAGAAGGTTCATGGTGAAAATCTTGCACATCTAATAGGTCAAGTTGGAGATAGATGGAGGAGCATACCAGCCAGAGGAACAACTGGAGGAAGCTAGAGTTGAACCAACACAAGGAGAAATGGCATAAGCTAATCTGTCAGAGGAGGTGATTGAGCAGCAGGTCAGTCAAGAAGAGACTACAGAACTGGAGTCTGCACTAGAGTGGAAACTTAGTGCTACAAGGGGAGATGAAGACAACATGTGGGATCGGGTTGATCTACCCATTGATGAGGAAGTGCAGTAGAGAAGATTCCATAAGAAGATCTAGCCACTGGAGCAGCTGGACATGGGGATAGAGGAGATAAGGAGTTTGATGTTGAGGTCAGCAGAATAAGTCATCAAAGGGAATATGAAAAGAGGAGATCTTGCCAGAGCAACAAGTAAGGAACAAAATAAGAAACAAGAGCAACAACATAGTTGGAGAGGAGCAAGAGGACAACTCCAAGGAAGAGTTTTGGATCTAGGAGGATTTCAACACTGGAGAAGAGGAGCTCATGAGCATGAGCTCATGATTTTCCCAGTAGTGGATTATGATGTAGGAGCATTGATCCACCTCATAAAATGCGCTAGCACGCCAACATGCACATGCACAATGGAGAAAGGGAGAGGCGTTGACCCTCCCATTTAAAAAAATTGAAATATAATCCTATACAGATTATTGTGTTTTAAGGATGATAAATGTCAGACCACGCCATTGTACAGGTAGTGGTTAGGGTTTCCTTAAATGGTTACCTGTAGCAGGTCCATATCATAGTCAGGTTTGGACATCCATTTATGTAATGTAGCCGTAGAAGTAAGGTGTTGTAACTGAGATAACGATGGCACTAAGGCAATGAAGAGGATAAGCTCGTAGGGGCCCTCTTTTGTAATTTGGATATTGGAGAGAGAGATATTGGGGATAGAGTCTTAGGAGGCCTTAGGAGGTATTAGAAGTTCTGAGAGAGAGCTTGAGAAAACTGAGACTTTGCTACAATCTAGTATTTGTAAACATCTGTATAGACACACAGAGATAATAGAAAAGCAATTTTTCCTGCATATTGTTGTTCATGTGTTTATGTATTTCATGAATGAATGTTGTAGATGTATGATAGGTTATCATTTATAGTAGGAATATATATTTCCCTATATGTTTTTGGGTTTGAAGTATTATTCTAGGTTCTTTAGGTTATGTAAGGAGTGCACAACAAAATGTTGGAATCTCTGTAGCGAATGAAAGGATTGCACATCTGAATCTCTCTGTTGAGTTCATAAGAGAACGTGCCAAGAGGGCACACTAGAGTGATCATAAACTCAAGAGGAACCTCAAGGTTACTGAATACCTTAGAGGAGGAGCTATGTGGAGAAGGCACAAAGAGGGACAAAACTACTAAAGGTTCTGTAGAGCTCTGCGAGGTGGGCATCGAGCTAGTGCAAGGAGTGCACAAGAGGACTCTGTTTCGAGTTCTGCGAGAAGAGAAAGAGAAGTGTTAAGGAGAAGACACTCACAGATTTACTGAATACTTTGTCGGATCAAACATGAGTGCTTGAGAATAAGTCTCCAAGAGGGAAATTATATCCCTTCGAGGAGTGGAAGGGACAGATACCTTTGAGGTCCGAGCAGTTGAAACTCAAGGAGGGACATATTTGTTGAATACTTTGGAGGAAGACCTGTGCAAGGACTACACCAAGCCAACACTCAGATGAAGTGATGGAAGACTTCCATATGAAGGCCAGTCAGAGCACAAGGATGTGTGCAGAGAGAAATTGTTTCAATTTCAAAAGTGCAGGAGGTCAAGTGCAAAGTCTATTAGGCGGGCACCAGAAATATTCTAAGGAAGAAGAAAGGTTGAGCCCCTTAGAGACTGAGTGAGTTGAAAATATCAGAAGAGATAGCACGAAGCTACACGTAGAGCACAAGTGTGCATAGGGCCGAGGTCTAGTTTCATTTCCAAATATAAGGAGGGAGAACACAGATGAGACCTAAAGTCACAGGGCTCGCAGAGGAATCAAAGGTTGAAACCTTTGAAACTTCAAAAATATTCCAAGTTGGGGAAGAAATCCAAATATTAGGAGCACAATAGTCGTAGATCAATCACAGAGAAGAATATCTGGACCATTGAATCTCATGTCTAGACACCCAGAATAGCGTGCATGAGAAGAATATATCTCAATCGTAGAATCTAAGCGCGTGGACCAACAATCGTTGGATACAGGGAATGTGCACAAGGTTTAGACCCTTTGGAATTTCATAGGAGAGTGGATATCGAGAAACACGAAGTCCCAAAATCATCAATACCGTCCATCGTTAGAGGACAGGTGGCAATAGATCAGCATTTCACTGACTCATGACTCAGAGAAGTCAAAGGTAGAGTTATAAGAACTCGTGAATAATGAAATCATGATTTGATTTGAGCCGTTGGATAAGGAAATATTGTGAGTCATTGATATGATGCCATCGGGAAATCAGGAAACAAAAGAACAGAGGTGAGACAACCTCCAAAGTCACGAAACATGAAGTCTTGATTTGATCACAGCCGTTGATCACAAGAGAACATAGATCGTAGATCCGAGGGTTCGAGGACTCACACATCAGGGAAGAGTGGATTTGTTCCTAGCCATTGGTGTTGGGAAGGACACGTGGCGATAAATCAACATTTCGCTGACTCATAGGAGGGAAAGGTCAAAGGGAATACTTGTGAGAACTCCCAAAACGCGAACTCATGAAAAGATTCCAGTCATTGATCGAGGAGAGATATGGACTGTTGATTGTCCAGTTATGATTTAGGGGTTTCAGGGATCAGAATATTTGTGGAGAGAAGTCTTTCATCTTCGTGAAATGTGAAGTCTTGAATCCATCGGAGCCATCAATCGAAAAGGACGCATGGCGAGTGATCGGTATTTTGTTGAATCACACAACATAGAAGTCAAAGGGAAGAATCATGGGAACTCACGAGGCTCAAGTTCGTAATTTGATAGGAGCCATCAGATATCAGAGGATTTGAGTCATTGATTTGTGCTCTAAAATATCAACATTTGAGAAGTCGGGAGAATGACAATGCCTCACATCAGGAATCCCCGACATGCAAAATCCCGATGCACTCGGAGGTTTGTCCCCAAGTCATAGAAAGGGGTCATATGGAAAGAGGATAAGGGAGGAGATAGCAAGTACTAGGCCCTTTTTGGGATTTCAGAGGTCAGGAGAGTCAAGGTGACTCACATGCAAAGACTCGACACGTGAAATTGCTAAATGCCTTTGGCTTAGGCGAGTGGTCACAACCGTGGTCACATTGAGGAGGGGCTTAGCCAGAGAAGAGCTAGCACCCATCAAACATTAAATTTCACATAGCGCTCAGGAGAGAGCCCGTGGGTCTCATACGAATTTCACATTTGGAGGAAGGACCTATGTAAGTGGGTTTGGGGTCTAGCAAAGACCCAAAGAGTCGATCCAATTAAGTTTCTTGATCGATCCTAGACCAAGAGGTTGCGCAGTCCCAGGGAGAGAAGGGGGGTTTCTGTATCACTCCTAACTGCATGAGGAAAGAAGGAATGATTCCATGTGGTATGAATGAACGACTGTCGAATGTCATAAGAAATGTAGGCGATGGAGACAAAACGAGTTGGCCAATGGCCTTCCAACACGCCAACAACATAACAAAAGTCGAGGCACCCTCATCAACCACCATACATAAGATATTCCGAGTAAACGATTTCATGGTGTAAGCCACTTCTATCTGAAATGCAACGTGGTAAGGAAGATGAGGTTTCAAGTCGGTTGGATTGAGAATGATCTCTCCCAGGTTACAAGTCTCCACAGATCCCAAGGCGAATAACAGGGCTTTTCTCTATGAAGGGAAGCTTTGTAGGATTTCCAAAGAGGACATCGCACAAGGGGTTTGTGAAAAAGCTTCCACAACAGAGTATTTATGGGCAGCCCTTGCATTCAGATTATGAGAAGATTTCTTGAACGCACCTTTGGGGATGAGTTTCATTGTTTCTCCCATCGTCTTCTCAATATGGAGAGGACCTGGTGGGTTTGTGGCTTCTTTACCGTTTTCAAAAGATTTTGACATTCTGCAATCTCAGCCCCTAGTCACTATATGAGTGTCACCTTTCAACATGTAAACATTCACATCTGATTTATTACTAGTATATGTGGGGGGTCCCTGACTGCCCCCTTCCGCTCTCGAGGATGCTAAAGATTGAGAAATGTTTTACCCATGTGGAAATGGGTTCGTCAGCACAATAGGCTATTGCTGCGCCGATATGTTTCGAGCCTCCACAAGTCGAGGGAACAGGTGAGTCGGGTGGTCCTTCGTGCAAAGTTTACACAGATACTTCAACTTTATATTCTTTGGTTTACCCCCACCATCATTGTTATTAGACTTTTTGTCCCCTTTACCCTTCTTGTTTCGTTGTTTCTTCTTTCCTTCAGGTTGTCTGTTGGCTTGTGGGTTCATCAACTACACACTGTGTATGTTCGACGTTTGGGTAGGGGGAACAACCAAACCAGAGGTCTGGTTCACCGTCGTTTGTTGTATCGACAATTTTTGCAATTGATTTGAAAACAAATCAATGGAATTTACTTGTGCTGAGCCCACAATACCATCAACATGGGGTCCATACTTTTTTTTTCCCTTGTCGAGGATGGATCATGGTGCATTTGGAAATATCTCATAGAGTAATCTGTACTAAGAGTAAATCAGTTCAATTTGTTGCGCTCTCATTATCTCCTCCTCCTCTGAAAACACTCCAAAAGTTTCTACATCTTTAGATATAATTGGTACCAAAGAATTTAGGAACCACTCCAGCAAGAAAGACAGTGGGAGTTGTACCTTAATCAAGCTCTTCCAACGCCGCCATTCTCAGATGTTATCAGATATATGGTCAACCTTAGTCTGATCAAAGTTGGCCAACAATTAGGGGTTGACATCATATCTCATAGGTAGCTAGAAATGGTTTAGGAAGACCATCACCAAGTCGTTAAAGTAATAATACCTTGAGCATTCGAGCTCAATATACCATTTTGTGACACCCCCGATAAGAGTTCATTGAAAAAGGAACAACTATATGAATTCATCTCTCAGTGATTTTGATGAGCACCATAAGTGGAAGGTTTTCACGTGATGACCTGGGTCTTCTCTAGGCTTGCCTTTAAATTTTGGAATATCCAAGGGAAACTTAGTCAGCATGGGGGGCCAATGTGGATCATGAAAAATTGGGTCATTGAGCAACCTTGACAAGTTTGGGAGATGCAGGGTTCCCAGAAATGGTAGTTTGGGTTGAGTACTATGTACAGGAAAAATGGGTCCTGGATCTTGAATGGCACCAGGTTGTGAGGAAAATTTGGACTGCTGGCTAGGGTTCTGGTAGAAACCGTGGCCCTGACCAATGTATAGAAACTACGTTTGTTGGGATATCATCAAATGACTCTGGTAATTGGACGACATGGGTTGGGTGGGGATCTCTCCCTGCATTGTGTTCCAAGGATATTGGAAGGAGATACCCCCATCTGATCCGATGAGCATAGTTACTAAACCCTACCCGGGGTTCCAATTACCATGGATTGGGTTTCCCCTAACCAAAATCCCTTGCGAGGGAACTGATCCCTGCCAAGGATTCCAAAGTCATTGTGAGGAGAAAACTCCTGTACTTTCCCCCTATGTAGGAATAGTACCCTGCACAGGGTTCTATTTCCCAAAACCGAGGTTTCCCCCAGCCGAAGGAAAAGAGTTGTTCCCAAATGCGTCGAACACAAAGAATGACATGGATCCCACTGGCGTAGTGTAAGACAAAGGTCCTAAACTACCTGCTCCAAACATGATGTAGTTATCATTGGGCATGATGGGTTGCTAGAAAGCACCACCGAGCGAGGTGGATGGAGGAGGTATATGACCCCCACCGTAAGGGATATCATTAAAGGGGACTGAAGTACCCCCCGTAGACCCTTGCACGGGAGCGTTTGATCTCCCTGCCCCCAGACCCATGGTTTGTAAGGTGGAGTAGGTAAGGACCGAGTTCGAATCAAAGTCAGGCATCCCATATGAGAATGGAGGTCCCATTGCACTCTGCGTAAACAGAGCAGTGGTCATCGCCGATGATGGTATCAGACCACTTCCTAAGGTAGAGGGGGTCGAGACCACTATGGTATTGATTGTCGAAGGTGGGTTAGGAGGAAAAATACCCCCTGTGGTAGTAGTTGAAACGGGTGTATGAGGACTCCTAAACAAATTAGCAATATTTTCTTCTATAGATCCCTGTAAGACTACATGACGCTCGAAAGGTTTCACCTTAGGAGGGACAAATTGTACTAATATTGGTGTCGAAAAATCAGTAATTGGAGGGTTGGTTGGCCTAAGAGCTTCTGTTCCAAGGTAAAAAATAATAGATTCCACTGGAGTCAAATAATATCCTCTCGGAGCAAGCTCGGGCACAGTTTCCTATGGGTCGGTTGCTTCTAACGACTCTTGTTGGTCAAGTCTTCGTTGTAACGGTGGTGGAGGTGGTTCTAATGAAACTGACGGCAGGCCCTGAACCCTTCGAGACTGACGGAGCTCTTGATATTCCACTTTGTGAAAATATCAAATGAAACAATAAGGATTAACTAACTTTTAAAACCAAGAACACACTAGAAAAATTCCTATAAGGCAAATCAAGAAAACAACTATCTAGTAGGAAGAACAGTTACGCCAGCCAACACTAGAGAAACTAATCGGTTCAAGTGAAACTCGAACATGAAATCACCCTCCGGGTATACTCTGTGAAGTGTGACCCAACGTATGCCCTAGGTACCACAGTATACCCCCGCAGTCACCCATGTAAGTCCCTAGAATATAGGAAACTAAGTTTCCAACTCCCAATCAATCACCAGGTAGGTACAGTTGACAATCAGGAAGATCACAATGAGAAGGATAACAAGTCTGAAACCTATCGAGGATATCAAAATCAAGTGGTCTGGAAGACAAAAAAGGATATCGAATGGATTCTATATCCACAAAGCTCTATAGGAAAATACAGTTGGTAGTATTCCCATGATAGATCCTTAATATACATTCCCCATTACGTTTATTCTGGCTTTGTAGGGGTTATCTCCGCTGCCTTTCCTCACACGACCTCGTGTTTAGCCCCTGTGTTATAGGTGGGTCCCGGATAAATTTTATGACACTAGACTTTAACACTCCCTAACTCTGACTGCAATGTTTGTTTAATGGCCTTGAAGAGTTTCCTCTCCAACGTAATTCAAAGCCCTAACCCTAAACTAGTTGGTTGACCCTACAAACATAAAAAGTCTAATTAATTTTAGATTTAACATTTGTTTAACGGCCTTGAAGAGTTTCCTCTCCAACGTAATTCAAAGCCCTAACCCTAAACTAGTTGGTTGACCCTACAAACATAAAAATTCTAATTAATTTTAGATTTAGCATTTGTTTTAATGGCTTGATTTACTCAAGGGATATGGTGGTGAAACTAGTGATGTTATAAGAGATGAAAATAGGAGAAAAAGACGAAACTTGAAAGAAAAATTACTTCTAATCAAAAGAAAAGTTTTACAACTAACTCTTTATAACCAACTTTTCTTTAACTAACTTTTTTCAAGATCTTTAAAAAGAAGACCTAAAAAGAGTTTTCTCTTGACAACAAGATACTTATTTTTGAAGAAACCAGTAAAGAACTTAAAAAACATACTATTTTCCCTTCTTAGTTAATAACAAACTCTAACTAATTTACCAAACTGAAAATAAATATATTTTTTTTAAATTGCTTCAAACAGAAAAAATGAAATAAATATTTTTTTCTCTTTTTTCAAAGCAAGTGAAAGGGGTAGAAAGAACACTAAGACAAGACTGAAACAAATCTTTGGCCCATTGTGGATCACATGGAATCACTAAAGAAACCAAACAGGCAGATCAATAATTCAAAAGACTTGCTTAAAACCCTTTCAGAAGTAAACACAAGAAAATCAAGAAGACAAGTAAACTGAACTCTAACCCGGGCTATAGCTGTAAAACAAAGTCTCTGAAATGAAATAAGAAACTCTGAGAAGTATAAACCTCAATCAGGAAAGAGGTTGGCTTCCTCTTTTCAAAAAATTTCCTGAACCAAAGACACTGGTTATTTCTTCAACAACCTACATATGTACGCGAGTTGTTTACTAATAAGCGAGCATATTTATGTGGGTTGACTCAAGGCAAGGCACGTACACCTCTATATTTATTTTAAAAAATAAATAAACATAAAATATTACAAGGAAGGGAGAATTGGTATAGCACCTGAAGGTGACCAAAATCCCTTAAAAGACTTAGAAAACTCAACAGAAACTCGAAAGGCAGAAAAACCAATCAGACAACACAAAATCCCCTAAAAATCCCTAGAGGCTTCCCCAGTATGGTCGCCATTTCTACTAGAGGGAAAAACCCCCCTATGACTACACCAGGGTTCAGAATGTAGGCAGAATGATTAATCGTCCAAAAGTCGATTAATTCTCTAAACTACCCCAAACATACCAAAAATCATATGAAGAAACAAGGAAAACAAGATTGAGTAACTATACCTGTAATCCCACATTTGGTGATGACTTTCTCATGCTTGGAAGTTCCACTGACTGGATGTCTCCTCCCAGGGATGAAATGCATCCAAAGATTGACAAGAAAAAAACTACAAGCATGTTATTCCATATATAAGTTAGGGATAGGTGTTATAATGTCAAACATAAATCAACAAAAGTATTCACGACGCCATCATTTGGGACAGGAAAATGTAATTCTTTTATTAATAACACAATGATCATACCTTTACAATCAAAGTTGGCTACCATTTTGCGAACCTAGTCTGGGCTCCTCTTCACCAATATCCAAGTGCACCTTGTATGAACTTCTCCTCTGAACCTTCTTATATCTTCTTGGGAAGTGAATGGGTTAAATGGAGGGATAAGGGGCTAATGAGGTAATGCTGAGACAATTCTCACAAAAGGGCAGAAATATCTTGGGCAAGGAGGGGAAGTGAAATCGGGAAGAGTTTCAATGTTCTTATGCTTAGATGTTAAATGAGACATCAACACCTCCTTTTATATGAAAAAATGATGGTTATTCAGTTGGGTGATGGGCTATAGTAGGTGGATTAGTTGGGAAACTACCCAATAGCCCGTAATCTCAATGAATTCCTTGCAAATTTTTATTTTTTGCAAGTATACATAGGCTATAATGGTGCAACATGTGTATGTATGCGAGTTGTAGTGGTGCAACAAGCATATGTACATGGGCAGTAATGGTGCAGGGCACATACATCTTCAAAAAAATGGTTTTTAAAGAAGAGAATCTCAACAGTGCTTTGACAAAAAATGCAAGTAAGAGGGCCAAGGCCATGTATGCATGTGTAGAAAAAGTTAGGGTTATAACATCTTGGTTTTGGTGATTTTTCTTGTCTGCTAAACTTTCTTTCTAGAGAATTTTCCATGTATAAAATTTGTCCTAAGTTTCTGGAAGCCTCCTTTTGGGTTGGCTCTTTTATTTTTTCAATTTTAACTGGTTCATATGCACTTTGTATTTGGATGAGTTGTGGATATCCACGCTTTTCCTTTGTCTGACCCACGGATATCCGCGAATTGTAGTGTACACAGTCGTGATTCTATGTAAAAGTTGAATTTTTTATCATTTTTCTATTAGTATGGAGGGTCTGGGTTGGTTCTTAACCACATGCTGAACCTCCTGGGTTTGTTTTTCTCTTCATTTCCTGGTAAATACTATGAAAACTCTCAAGTCATCTAAAATCTTTTTCTCTTGGTGTCCCAGTGTTTTTGGATTATTTTTCGTCTCTCTGCTACATTTTAAGTTTTGGGATTTATACCCAAATTTTACAATATTTTATCTATCCACTCTTTTCTTTCATATAAACCATGTACATACGCAACTCTCATATAGGGGTGAAGCATGGATTTTAGTGCCCAAAAACATTGTAAGTGTTGGTCATATCTGCGCTTTGTACAAGGCCAAATATTGGATATTTGTACTTTGTGGAAGGCCAAACCGAATATATACTTTATACACACTTCATAAAGTGATATAACCCATGGATATAAGCTTATATCTATGATTTTCAGTGGGGTGACCCTGGATGCCTCCAAAGAGTGGCTTTTTTACATGTTTTTCAGCCTTTTTGGAGCCCTGTTTAAGCTACTTTGGGGGTCTCTTTTGAGGGGTTTGTTAGAAAAACAGGACCATGGAGCAATAAAATAAAACAAATGTGGAAATAAAACACAGAAGATACACAATACAATAGAGACACAGATTTACGTGGTTCACCCAGTGTGGGCTACATCCACTAGAGAAATTGCCAGGTCCTTCCTTTATTATTATCTAGCATATGAAGGGATACAACCTACAACAAAACCGCTATAACTTCCTCTTCTTTCTCTCACAGTCTCCTATCTCAGAATACAATATTCACCATCAATCATAGCCGCAATACATTTCCCTCATAAAAGAGGGTTTCCTTCTAGATCAAAAAACCCTAATATAATCTCTACCGTTAGATCTGTGACCTTATAATGAACGGTCTAGATTTACAATGAAATTACAATACACATTTACAAGGAAATTTTTCCTTCGGGGGCTCGCTTGCCCCCAGACCCCTCAGCCAGGGGGATAGCCCCCCCAGACCCGCAGAGGGGGTACCCCCCCTCTGCACTCTCCTGCGTGGAAGAGTGTACATACTTTTGGGGTGTAAATACTTCATGGGGTATAAACATGGCTGAAAGAAAAAGACCTCTGAATCAGGAAGATAATCAGGCTCCACAACCAACAGGGTTTTGTCTCGAAAATTTTTGTGGCCTATGGGAGGCTAGTAAGGCCTTAAATTTGAATGGGAAAATAAGTTTTTTTATCCATATTTGTCTCCCTTTTATCCTTTGTATTGCACGACTGTAAGTCTAGTCTTCTTCTCAAGATCTCAGTTTTCTAGTCATCTTTGAAACTTGAGTTTATATTTTAGTTCCATACTTTTCTTTTGTGTTTTCCTTGTTTTTTTCAAACATAAACATAAAAGTAAAAATAAAAATTATTTATTTTATCATCTTTTGTTATTTTTTCTTTGGTAGAAAGAAAAAGAAAACAAAAAAAACCTAGTTTTTTCTACTACTTAGGTCTCTTTCTTTCTTTGCATTGCTTTTCATTGCCATTTGAAAAAGAAAAAGATATTATCCTAGGATTTTGTTTTATTCTCACCTTAAAATAATTTCAAAATAAAAATAATAAATAACATAATTTGTTTTCTTCTTTTTATTTTCTCAACAGGATTCATTGTCATCTTGCATTGGAAAGAAGAAATTTAAATTCAAAGGTTTGAAGGATTGTTCATGCATTTTCTTTTTGAAAATATTTTTAATTTGAAGAATTAGTGTAAAGTTTTATTTTCCATTGTTCTTATAAGTTTCATTTTTTGTAAAAGTATCAAACAACATTAGTTTCACTCCATACCCCTTGAGTAAAAACAACCACTAAAAATGAACGCTAAACTTAAAATGTACTAGACTTTGTTTTTAGGGTTCAAAAATAATTTTAGGGTTAGGGCCTTGGTTTAGGTTGGAGAGTTAATTTCTCCAAGGACAGAAAAAAAACATAGTAGTATGATTTAGGGAGAGTCAAATCCAACTATCATATAAATATAGATCGGATCCTCCTCTAACATAGGAGATAAACACAAGGTCGTGTAAAGGAGATCCGAGGAGATATCCCCTCTGAAGCTTAACTAATCCTAGTGGAGAGATCATGTAATGGGGGTTTTGTTAGTAACCATATCTCCATGAGAGGAAGTGATTTCAAAGATTCGGGCTTAGTTAAATTTCCCATACATTCGATTCTGATTGTCGACTATACCCCCCAAACGTTGATTGCTAGTTGGTGACTTTAGTGGCCATTCCTAGGGATCTCAGAGGTGACTGTGGGGGTTCGCTTTGGTACCTGGGATAGATTTCATATCACACTTTTCAGTACTATTGGATGGTCCCCTTCGAAGCATGGGTTCTTGCACCAGATAAGGTTCGTCAATGAAGTTTTGGATAACTACTTCTCACTCCTTCATTCATTGGCCCACGAGACTTAATCAACCCGTGCCTTTTTCCAGAAGGTCCCTTTCCACTTTTTCATTTCTTCGGACTCAAGACCTTATCCAAATGGGATGAAGATTTGGAAAATTTGTTTTCCTATGATGTTTCTCTTAGGGATTTTTATTGGAGTGTTTATTTGTATATTTGGCCTTAGGTTGTTTAAATATCACCACTTTTGGATCATTGATTTAGGGTGGTTGACCAACCACTATGATAGTCGAGAAGGACCCTTGGTCTTTATGTTGAAAGAGTGGACCCACCTCTTAGAAGGAATGGGTTTTTATACCAATGGTTCACTAGAGTTAGTGTGTGAGGATTTTATGGACATGAACAATCCTGTAAGGGATGAACCTGTGCATAAGAAAGTTATGGCCTAAGTTCTAAATGATACCAACCAAGGGACCCTTGCCCAAGGGGATTCTTTTGTTTTTCCTTTCTTTGGAAACATCGGTGCCCCTTTAATGGCCACTTTGAACATTCCTAGGTTGAATGTAGGACTACCAGTTTGGTTATGGACTAGTCCGAATGTCCCAAATTCTCTTGATGGTTGTCAGATAAGCACCTTACGTCATGGGAATCATATTTATGTTGATCCTTCAGCTTATGCATCCACAAAGTCTACTTCTCCTCCTTCCTCTTCTGGTGAAATTCCATCTACTAGTAACCAAAAGTATAAAAGGAATAGGAAGGAAGAGTAAGAAGAAGAATTCATCAACCTATTCTAGTCACATTGGAGACCTGTCACCAGCCTTTGTGATTCATTCTGGGGGAAAGAAACCAGCCATTTCAATTCATGTTAGGGGAAAGAGTCTAGTAAATGCTAGTCATACTAGAAAAATGTCACCAAAATCTACAATTCATGTTGGATATCAGCACCTATCCTCTGCAAGTCATGCTGAGAGTAACCCATCAATCATTGGAAGTCATGTTGGGAGTAACCCACTGGTCACTGCAAGTCATGTTGTGTGCATCGATATTGTTGAGAGGCTTAGACATATAGGATGTAAGCCCAAGTTCCCTTGTAATATTTGTAAATGATATCACCTTACTCATTTATTCCTTCTTATTTTCATGGTATAAAGAGCATGGTCCTTTTTTGAAGGCCTTTCTGGTTCTGATTTGTCTTTTGTTTCCCCGAAATATTTTCAATCATCGATTAATGAAGTTGTTGTGTCGATGCAATATTCAACCAAAACCACTCTCATTTTTTGGGGTGATTCATCTCTTGAACATGTTGTCTTGCATATTATTCAACTAATGGTTGAGGAAGAGGTCATGCCGATGCAAACTTTAGCTGATCCCACTCTTCTCTTGGGAGAGTGACAAGACTAAGGAAGTGACATCGTCAATGAAATCTTTTGTCGATCCCACTCTTATTTTAGGGAGTGATGCATCTTTTGACTATGTATTTAGCATTTCCAGTTTAGTACCGTCTGAATAAGAGGGAATTCCACTCTCTTCGAGTGTGATCCATCCAAGTCCTAGGATGGTTTCCTTTGATTGGAATAATCTTGTGGAGCCTCATCTTCCTTCTTATGCACCTTTCCAAATAACAATTCTAGTTTAATATATGTTGAAAGGAATTTTTTAATGTGTTGTAGATGAAGGATACTCTACAAGTATTTTACCCTCCTCAGCTTGGCAAGCTTTGGGTTCTCCCAAGCTTGTGTCATCTACAAGTGAGTTTTTGGATTTCAATAGAAGACTCGATGAATGTATTGGGATTATTCCTCAGTTTCCTATCATGTTAGGTGGGAAGACCGTTCTAATCAACATGTTAGTGGTTCCAGACCCTTTATACTTCAATATGATTCTTGGGCGTGATTATGTTTATGCGATGAAGGTTGTGGTGTCTACACTCTTTCGTGTGATGCATTTACCTCACAATGGAATCATTGTCACTATTGATCAACTTTCATCTGATAATAACCATCCTAGCTCAATTTCAGATCAAGTTTCACCTTTGTGTGTTCCTAGTGTTCGAGTAGAATCTTCCCCACCATGGTTGAATTAGGTGGCATCCTATCCTTGGTGTTTAATTTTTCCTAAGAAAGGATATTTACAGTTATGTTTACCTTCTTGAGAAAATTTCTCATCAATTTATGAAGTGTTGTATCCAATGGGGGCATGTAAGCCTTTGCTTTCCCCTCTTGGTTGAGTAATCTGGTGTGTTTCCACTTCAGTTTGATATTACTATTTGTGAGACCTTGAGCCTTGGTATTTGTGTTCTTTCAAGCCCCAGGTTCAAGGATGTTGAGTTTCCTTCGAATGAGGCCATCCTTGAAGCTATATGGATCTTTGACCTCCTCATGAACTAGAAAATTTACATGTTGGTTTCCAAATAATCCCTTGGCTTGAGTCTAGAAATGGGCTCTACCTTGTGTTGACTGTGCGAAATTGACCGTCCGTCAACTGGAAGAGTTGAACCAGTCCAGGGTTGTCTAATAACCCAATCCGTTTGGGATGAACCACCCTGACGGGTTTGGCGGCTCCGTTAGCCGATCTAAGGTCCTAAGAAATAAAAAGAAAAACTACTCTAAACTAACTAATCTAACTAAAACTAACTATTAAAACAAACTAAACTAATCTAACTAAAAATAAATAAAACAAACTAATAAACTAAACTAACTATTCTATATACAATCTACTATCTAATACTATACTAACTCTAACTAATTAAATATCTAACTACTAACGGAAATATAACTTATTCACAAAATGTACAATATCTACAATTTACAGATTTGAATAAAACCTGAAAAACTCATCTGCATTCTACCCTAAGACAGCGAAAGATATTTTTTGTCGATTTTATAATTTTATGAACAAAAATAAAACAAAAACTAACTAAACTAAACAACTAATATACTAATTCTAAAAAATTAAATAACAAATTGACCTGGAGAAACGCTCCAGGTTTGTCCTGTGTATGATGATTGTCTTAGCTGATCGGAGGGAGGAAACCCGCACCGAATTATCCAAGCGCTCCTTGTAATCAGAAAGCTGCAGTACTCTTCCAATACAATTACAGGACGAACAAGACATAAAAATCACAACAATTTTATGATTTATAAATCTTCACAGTTAGATAAACCCGTATGCAAAGATCTATACGAAATGCTTCAATTAACGAAGAAGAGAAATTTGTGACTCATTAACTGAAACAAAGTAATTGTTGTATTTTTTTTTTTAAATAATGAAAGAAATCAGATATGGATAACACATTAATTAAATCATATCATTCTGGAATAGACTATGATATCTAAAGTAGTCTATAATCAACTGCAAATGACATGCATAAACTTGAAACAAAAGATTGATATTATGAAAGCGAAAGCTGTAGTAGAACATCAATTCCTGTCTCAGTTTGTATTAGAAATCCATAGCCTGGTTCTCCCACAAGTGAGGATGCCTTTTATTACAAAAAATAATAAGTATTTAAAGGTCTTCTACAGGGTAAAACATCCCTGTAGAAGTTATCAAAACTGTTTACATAAAATATGGGAAGATGTCACAAGTCTGACTAAACTAGGAACCTAAAACAAAACTAAATCACACAAATATCTCCTAGATTGTCCAGCATGTCCAATGCAATTCGGATGTGCCTGAAAGGTGTTCAAAATGGACAATTTATAAGGGCATTTTATTAATAAAATGATAAAAAATCTAATTCTATAGACTAGCTACTGAATCTTGCGATTCTGTAGATGGTCTAAATAAGACACAGAATCAGCATTAAAATCAACTCCAATCTATTAAATAATTAAATTCAACTATCACCCAATAGCTATTTGAAAATGAATCATTCAAATTGGAATTTTTATACTAATTTGAAATCAAACAAGACCAAGATCAATCAAGTGACTACAGAGATACGTGTACTCTGTTTCATTTGTTGCCACAAAGTCGGGTGAACAAAATCATATCAAACAACAATGAAATCGTTTCATATCAAATTGAAATCAATATAATTAAAACAAATCATAGGCAATTGTAATGCTACCTCATCAACAAGAAACATGATCGAATCCAAACAAGATCATTTTCAAATCGACATAACTGTATAACAAACGATCCATGCCATGAGCGAATTAAATCAAAACTGGCGCGTAAATGTTCACAAACGAAATCATAATGAGATCAATCAACATGATCTCTAGGATTAGTTTGATCGTTTGTTATTGCTATTTGGGGCAAACAAACTCAATTAACAATGAACGAAACCGTTCATTTCAAAACGAATTATAACCAGATTTGACAGAGATAACAAATGTCGATCAATTCGTTTTGCAAATCAAACAGAGCAGCATCTACAATACGAATCCAACTCATAAAACAATCTTGCCAACTTAATATATGGGATAATCCAATCAAAATAAGAGCGAATCGAACAGTTGGGGTTCAACATAGTTATGTATAAATCAAAACCGCTCCATGATTCAGGCGTGGATATTATTTGCACAGGCTTAAATGAAAATATCGTTTTCATAAAAAAAGAGTCGTTCTTTCCAGATCAGATCCGAACAGAGTTGTATTCCTGTTTTAGAAGATTTCATGACACAACATATTAAAATATCGTAACAACCAAACTCACGAAATTGTTTCAAATCATCAAAACTCAATTAGGGTCGATGTGATCCAACTACGATGAAATCATACCAAATCAAAATATGATCATGCTCTAAATTTAACATGAAAACCTCCTGTTCAAGTTGGATACAAACAAATTCAATTGAAAGCAAAACAAATATTTTGTTAACTTAACAGACAAACGAATCGAATCCGATGAAAATCTATCAGTGGCTAAATTGGGTATGAGAAAATCGTGTATCCAAATCGAAACCTCATTTATTTTTAGCAAAGTGAAAACAATGTACAAGATGAACAACATTATGACAGAGCCATTTCGAATGATAGACAGAGCTATTTCAAAACCAAATTCAAATCATTATATTAATCCTGGTCATTCACAAAACTAAAATGATATCAAAATTCATACCTGTATGACGAGCAGACGGCTTGATTATGACATTTTGGAGTTGACAACGGCTGTAGCTGATTCAACATTCCAAAAAACGATGGAACCAATAGTTCTCTGCTTCCTATCAGTTGCTTGAATTTTTTCTCTTTGGATGGTCAATACTGCAACTTGATTTTCTAATGATTGGATTTTCGATTGAAGTAGGGGAACGTCTATATAGTATCATTCCAACCACAAATCACACTGGTCACAGGACGACTGTCCGGGCTTTGAAAGTGCAGGTGAGGGTTTGGTTACATTGCCGAGGGTTTTGTTAGGTAGTTTGATCCTAGGGTAGCTAGGATTATTCTTTAGGCAAGGGGGAAGATTGGAAATGAAGTCATAAGGTGGCTCAGAGCACAAACCTTGTGAGTAAGGGTACTCACTAGCTAGGAAGCGTTCTATGTCAGAGTTTGAATCCTCACTAAGGACTATGGGCTTCTGCTCAACATTAGGTTTAGGCTTATTTCTAGTCATTCTCAAGATAAGCCGAGCGTTCTTCTTTCCTTTGCCATCAACAATAGGGTTACCTCTAACCTTTTTGCTCACAGGATTTTTTATAGCCTCGACCTTCTCAGTTATAGCGTCGGGTAAGTCAATATCAGGGTCGACCGAAGGCTTAGGAGAGGGAAGTAGGACATGGAAGGGCACATGTGGCCCGACCTTAGCTTCATTAATCACAGGCTTGTCAACCTGGATAGGGTCTGTATCATCAAAACCATTTTGAGCGATAAAATCTCGCTAGCTATCACCATGGAGACTTAAGTGATGAACAATGATAAGTCTAATTAGTCCATGGTGGAACATGCTACTATCAACCTTCTCCATTTTAAACCTTTTTGACATTTTGTACAGGCTACGCTGGAAATAGAAAGGCATATTCAACGGGTATCCCATAAAATTCATTAACAAGCGAAGGTGGTAGAGAAAAATGAGTCCATATCGACCCTCACAAGTCATGAATTATTTGACCACCATCAAAGTATCATGCCATCGTGGTTTAAGCGTGGAGATGGGCATACCTCTGTCACAGGTTGTGACATTTCGCGAGATGAACAATAGCGGCCATGGCACCTCCTCGACCTTAGAGTTTTTAAACCAACGTTGGCCCGAGGATGGTAACCCTGTAGAAGAACTAATAAACTCCTCATTGATTTCCAACTGAATGTCACCCACCTTGGCTCTACAACCATCAAAATTTAGGGTGAACTGTTGTGCAACAAATAAATTAAAACCCTCGAATCGTTGTACGAAGGTGAGCCAACCGTTATCCTCTAAATCTTTCTGGGCATTGTCGAATAGTAGCAAGGCTTGGCTACCATTTGGCTCAATTCGCACCACCGGTGCCATGGAGCTGAGCACACGGTGAACGAGCCAGGGTTTGGATCATAGCATACACAGGAGAAGAGTGCACGAAGGTTTACCCGAGCTAACAGAGGTGAAACAGGGATAAGGGATAGGTATTAATGTCATCGTGCGAAGGTGGTGGAGCTTCTCTCTGCCATGCATAATAGTTATTACCAAGGTACAACCGCCGACGCTTATAGCTGTTCAACACACTATTGTATGATTTAAAAATCATGTCATTTTCCCGACCAATGAAACCAATGGTAAGTGTATTAATCATTTGCGCAAGCAATGGTTATACCATAGTTTTAAAACCAATCATACAAATTGAAATCAATACCAAGTGTTTAACCAATGTGACATGCGTTGTATCAATTCACATCAAGAGTTTAAGTGAGGTACCAATGCGTTTAGAACTAGGTGTCATATCAAATGAAATATATCAAGGTTTAACCATAACACCTATATATCTTATGAAACCAATGGTCAAGTAGATCAAATCAAAGAACATGTAAATCCAAATGCCAATGCATTACAAACTCAATGAGACAAAGTCACACAATCAATCCAAGAACGTCCAAAGAGTACAGATCAAAAAGTTTTGCCAGCTGCATAATGATAAGTGAAATGTAAGCACAATGAACATATCAACAAGAAGGATAACGACAGTTCAAATAATGATTTTAATGTGACTACGAAAGACCAAGTTTTCACGCTTACAGTCGTGAAAACAAAAACGAAGGTAAATGTGCAAATGTCGCAAAAATAAAAGTGTCGTTTATTTGAAAATTGCGACGAAAAATTGATGTTTGCAAAACATTGGTGTAGGCAGCTCATAAGACAATAGAAAAATGTGAATTGGATTCCAACAATGGAGACACACTGGTAGAAGCAGTTATCTCTGTCAAAAGGAACAAATTCAGATTAGGACAGCAAAGATAATTCCAACTCAAAAATAACAACCAGAAAATCATATAAACATCATCATTTACCAACTTTTCCAGCAGTGTTTAAAAAGATGAAAACTGATAATAGTCTTAAGACCAGCGAATCACGATCTTAAAGATAAAATCCCCAATACTATTGATAGAGCCACTGCTGCCAGCAGGCATCCATAGCCTTGACAGGGTTGTCATTTAACCCACTCTGACATCTGTATCCTACCAAGAAGTTCTAGATTAGAATAAAGGACATTAAGAGGATTCTTATTTGCAAATTTTCGTATACCCGACATTGCTTCGCTGCCAGTGGGCCTGTTCAGTACCCCGACGAAGTTGTCTTGGTGCCATGCATGCATTTACCCGCTGCCAGCAGACTTGTTCAGCATCCCGACGGGTTTACAAGCACTTCCCACAGCTCTTATTAATAATTTATTTTGTTTTGTTTTTTCAAAGATATATAGTTGAGTGGGGTGATGCTGAAAATCATGATATTTTAACATATTTTTTCAGACCTCATCAGAATTTTTTAGAACTGTCCTTTATTAGGATCCAGAGATGTTTCATTTACAAAAACAACTTCCTAAGGCAGGGAGACATCCTCTGAGTCATTCCTTTACGTAATAGGGACAGCGTAAAAAGATAATAGATGATCATGACAAGCTTTACTCAGAGATCGAAATTAGTCATCTCCTTTCAAACAACGGACTTTTCCAACATAGATATAAATTTCAGAAATATACCATTGATGTTCATACAATATTGCTTAGCAGATATTTTAGTGAAGGAATTTTCTATTGTCTTTTTCTGAATAGCTCAGTGTATAGGTATGTGTATTTCCAAAAACACAAACTGATAAATTCGAAGAAAAATCAAAAACAAAAAAGCAAACGAAAAAGCAAACAAAAGCAAAATATGTACATGATATACAAGGGTAGTTATCAAGCAAAGTATCTTTTCAAGGCTTGGCCATTCACCGGGTAGGTGTCAGGCTGCCCTTCAAGATTTTGCAATCGAAAAGAACTGGGACCCAACTTTTCAGCAATTAAAAACGATCCAAGCCACAAATTTTGAAATTTCGTGTGCTCACCCTTTCCCTCATGCGGTTTGTCCCATTTTAGGACGAGGTCACCTACTTCGAAATTCCTATCAGAAGTAGAGTTAGAATCGAACCAAATTTTAACCAATAGTTGATGTTGATCTAACTTACGTTTAGCTTGGGCTCTTACCTCTTCTAGCTTCATCAAATCGTTAATCCGGTTTTCCAAAGGGGGACAATCTTCTTCTTGGACTATCTGCGACAACTGAAGTGATGGAAGAAGAATGTGAGGTGGCAGAATTGCTTCTCTACCATAAACAAGAAAAAAGGGGGAGTTACCTACAAAAACTTTTGGCGTTACCCTATCATCCCACAACGCGTTTAGCAGTGCATTGTGCCAATTTTCGTGGTTTTCAACCACCGTTCTCTTGATGATTTTGATCAAGTTCTTGTTTGTCAATTCTGCCAATCCGTTGCCCTGGGGGTAATAACTAGCAGAATACTTCAATTTAATTCCTTTTTCCAAATAGAACCCGCTCATCTCAAGAGAGGAAAAGTAAGAAGCATTATCGAATACTAAACAGTCAGGGATACCGAAACGAGTGATAATATTCGAATTTAGAAAGACAATTACCTGGTTGGTGTTGACAGTTCTTAACGCAACAGCTTCAGCCCATCGGGTAAAGTAATCTATGGCTGTCACAATAAACTTGTGCTGTTGTGAGGACAGAGGGTTGATTGGGACTATGATATCAAGGCCCCACTACTGAAAAGGAGAATCTACTGAAACGGGCTGCAAAGGAAAGGATGGTTTTTGTAACCGCCCTAATTCTTTCTAACAGATGATACATTTATAACACAAGGCATGGACATCTCTAAAAAACGTGGGCTAGTAATAACCATCTCTTAAAACCTTATGAGCAGTGGTGTCACCACCAAAATTACCACCGGCTTCTCCTGCATGCAACTCTAGCAAGACTTTTTCTACTTCGTCTTTTTCAAGACAACGCATCAATATGCTGTCAAAATTTTGACGAAACAGGATACCATTAACCAGATGAAAGGAGGCAGACTTTAATCTCAGTGCTCTTCTTTTAGCGGGGTCCATGTGACGGGGGCTGACCCATGTTCAAGACAGAATCTTATATCGTCATACCAAGGACTGACAGGGTTTTGCGCGCAACATATTAGACTTTGATCGCGTTGTCCTAGGTTTGACGTATCACTTTCTTCTTGTTGTCCTGCTGCTGAATCAACAAATAACTTGCATAATCCTTGGCCTCTCACTATCTGAGATGGGGTGATTTCCAAGTCATACTCTTGCAAGGAGGTGACCCAGTTAGCTCTCTTTTCTCCTAGTTCCTTCTGCACTAACAGATTCCTAATGGCTGGGTAGGGGACAATGACTTTCGTCCTTGACTTCAAAAGATAGGACCGAAAGTGGTTGACTTCTTTGAAAATAACATAGGCTTTCCGATCTACCACTGGATAATTAAGTTCATCACCTTTGAAAGCAGAGCTCATAAAGGAAATGGGTACTTCATTGTTTTCGGCATTCTTTTGGGTTAGGACGACGGCATAGAAACGGTCAGAAGCAAAAGTGTAGAGTGTAAAGTCTTGAGAAAAATCTGGGCTCATTAGAGATGGAGCGTCTATTATGGTCTTCTTTATTGCATTAAAAGCATGATTTTCTAGGGGTCCCCAGTGATATTGGGTGTCTTTGTTTATCATATTCTATAAAGGCCTGATCATTTCAGAGAAACTGGGGACGAATCTCCTCACGAAGTTAATCTGGCCTAAGAAAGACTGCATAGATTTTTTGGATGTAGGAGGGGGGAGTTTCGCGATGAATTGAGTCCTTTCGGGGTCAATAATCATCCCTTCACTAGACACAATGAATCCCAAGAGTTTACCCTGTTCTACTGCAAAGATGGATTTTTTGGGATTCAAGGAGATGCCATATTTGCGACATCGCAGTAGGACGGCTCGTAAGTGAACTAGATGATCATTTTTGTTTTTAGAAAATACAGTCACATCATCTAAGTAAACTACGATGGACTGATTGATTAAGCCTCGAAAAGCAATGTCCATTGCTCTCTGAAAAGTGGCACCAACATTAATCAATCCAAAGGGCATTTTACGATAAGCATAAGTGCCCCACAGAATACGGAAGGTAGTTTTAAGTTGGTCTGGTGGAGACATCAGGACTTGGTTGTATCCTGAGAAACCATCCAGTAAGGATAGCCTCTTAGAACTAGATACCTGTTGAAGGATCTGTTCCATGGGCGGGATAGGATAGTTGTCTTTATCAGACGCTCTATTAAGGTTTCGGAAATCGACGCAGAGTCAGATTTCCCCACTTTTCTTCCGAACTGGGACAAGGTTAGAAACCCACTGAGTGTGCCTAACAGGAAAAATTATCTTAGCATTTAGGAGCTTATTCAATTCTTTTTGAACGGTCGGTTCGATCTTGGGGTGCATTTTCCTTAATTTTTGTTGAAAGGGTAAGGTTTGGGGCTTCGTCGGAATGACATGCTGTATGATGTTAGGGTCGAAAGTTTTAAGGTCATCATATGTCCATGCAAAGACATCTTTAAATTATTTGAACAATTTAATAAATGCAAATTTTCTTGTTGAGAACATCCTACCCCTAGATTAATGCACTGTGGATTGTCCTTAGTTCCTAAGTTTACTTTTTCATAAGATAACGAGGAACTATTGGTTTTACAGTTGACCGTCTTTTTAAATTTATCTTGAAAATCATAAAACTTCTCTAATCTAACTACAGATTTAGGGATCGAGTTTACCATATCCGATGAAGATTCAGGAGTTCTCGGATCTGGTATTACCGTGAAATCGCGCAAATTGTCATCGTGTGTGTGTTCGTCTATCATCGTGCCTTGAAAGGTTTCTTCCATGTGTAGAAAGTTAATAATCTGCTGATCATCATCAAATACTCTCCAGTTTGTGATGTTGTTGGGGATGGATGGCTAAAACAACAGCTCAACGGAGAATGCGTATGGGGACAAGCCTTCTGCGGGAAGAAGTTTAGAAGCTACATTAACTAATAAATTTGCTTCAGAGTTATTCAATCTAGGAATATAATTTATATTGAAAGCAGAAAATTTATTCATTAAATTCCATACCTCAGACTGGTAGATTTTGAGATGCGGAGACAGACAGTGGATAGAGTCTCTTACCTGTCTAACCACTATTTCAGAGTCGCCAAAGACGGTTAAATTTTGAATGTTCATATCCAAAGATTTTCTGAGACCTTGCAGTAAAGCCTCATATTCTGCAATATTATTAGTACATTCAAATTCCAACCTACATGCCATCAATGTTTTGTTACCTGCCAGATCGATAATGACGCAGCCTACGCCAGCTCCTTCTTTGGACTTTGACTTGTCGAAATACAGAGACCAAATTTGATTTGCCTCGGGTACATGGGACCTTTGCGTGGAAGCTGTTGGCCGCATATATGCTACAATCTCGGACTGTTGTTCTAGATTGGTGATAGGTGAAGCCTCGGCCATGAAATTGTCGAAGAAGGTGTCCATCCCTTATACTTCAGGTGAATCAGCAGAAGGTGTATACGGTTCGTTGGGATCGTTCAAATCTGTGACCATGAACTTAAGGTAGCACTCACGATTTACTTTGATTTTATTAGGCTTGTTGTTTTCTGGAAGCCATAGATAGGACCAATCTGTCACGAAATAACCATGTAGCTATTCCAACCAGTCCCTGCTTAAAAACATACCATACACTTCTGGAATATCCACAACAATTATATCAATAACTTGATGAACCTTGGGGTTAGACAATAATCTAATAAGCACATTCTTTAGTTCGCTTATAACTTTGACATTTGTCCGATCAAGTTGTATGATTTTTAAAGTAGATGGTTCAACTTCTGCGTTAATCTTCTGGCATACAGACCACGACATCATATTGGATGATGCTCCTGAGTCTACCATACAATTGTGCACGTTTCTATTAAAGATTTTGAAAGTTAATAGGAATGGAGGTACATTTTTGCGAGTACTAAGAGTAGTAGCTTGTGGCTTTTTACTCACAGTTTCTAAAGCTATTTTATCTACATTATTTACATTATTTACATTACTTATAGGAAGGCTTCCTTTATCTTGAGGATCAAGATTGTTTTTAGTGGAAGTCTTCTGGGGAACTTTGTTTTGCACAACCTTGTTACCATTAGAATTACCATTTTTTCCATTCTCCGAGATATTCTGTAACATTTTTTGTAGTAGAAATGGAAATTTCAATAACTCGTAAATAGAAATGTTAGCTCTCAAATTTTTAAGATCTTCAACTACATCATAATCTAAGTTGGGGTTCACATTATTCTGTTTAGTCTCAGCTGATTTAGATTGCTTTGGAGGCGAAGTTGTAGTGTTTTCGATAGAAGGTTGTTTGTTGTCTTACTCTTGGTATTATAAGGATGAACTGTCTCGAAGTTAGCTTGAAAGATGCTATCCGAGAAGTGTCCAAAAATGTTTGGAGTAGACTCTTATTCTTGAACTATTTCTTGTTCAACTACCTCCTCAAGGATCTCAGGAGGCTTCAAGTTATCTTGGGCTTCTAGAATTATTTGAAGGGCACATTGCAGACTTTCTAGATTAAGGCCTTCGGTGGTTGGGTCAGGTCGGTTTGTGGGAAAAGGCTTCCGGAACGGGGTTTTGTAAGGCCCTTTGCTCGAGGAAGCTTCTTCGATCGACCTTGTCAAGTCTATAACTTGATTTGACAATTTTTGAACAACTTTAGTTAAGTTTTCTAAATCAGAGTTTTCGGGTTGTGTTTTACTTTGAGTGGGTCTGGGGAGGATTTCAATCTTCTTTTTGGAAGAAGCACTAGTCTCAGTTTCGTTGCTAGTAGAGTCTTTAAGACTAAGTATGTCTTTTTCAATCTGGCTGGCCTCCTCGAAGGCTTCTAACAACGTCGATTTCTTAGATCGTTTAACCCAAATAGCTATGCTTTGATGCAAAGCTTTAGTGTAGTATGCTATTATAAGACTCTCGACAGGCATAGAATCCGCAGGGATTCGGTTTTTAAGTGTCAAGAATCTTTGATTAAAGTATTTAACTTTTTCTTTTGGGTTCATTCTTAAGCTAGAAAGATCCATGACTAGGACTTCCAAAGGTTTACCGTCTCCGAATTTTTCCAAAAAGCGTGACTCGAACTTTTCCCAAGACACGATGGTATGAGGTTGTTGGGCAAAGTACCATGTGGATGCATTACCCTTGAAAGTATAGGGGAACAACCTACATACAACATCTTCATGTTCGACATTACGGAGTCTTATGGCTAACATAAAATTTTTAATGTGATCATCAGCGATCTGTTTTGAGTCAGGATCAAAATTGGGAAGCCATTTCTCTGGGTGTTTAGGTAGAGGGTGCTGAGCTCCAGGTACAGCTATGGCATCCTGATCAAGCCAGGGTCTAGCAGGGTTGTTCTGATTTTCCATTGGGGTAGTGGGTGTGGAAGGCTGAGAAGGGGAATTACCTTCCTCAGAGGAATCTCCGCCAAAAGAGGAAGGAGATGATGGAGGTGGTGAAGGAGGTATCCCAGATCCTCCTGTAGAAGGATTTGAGATTGGATCTGAAGGATTCACAGTGAGACTAGTGTCTCCTAATTGTTCTCTGATATCAGAGAAATCCAAAGGTTCACCCCACGGACGGTTTGGTTGCCTCAAACGGGCTAAGGCACTATGTGTTTTTATAAGAGATTGGCGGACAATCTCTTGTATGTCACCACCTGTAGGATTAGGGGTTGTTGGCTCAACTTTGATCTGTGGATCATCGATTGATGTGGTTGCTGTTTGAAGGGGAATATTATCGTTTAAATGGCCTCTAGTCACTATAGGTGAGCAATTAGGTGGTGGAGGAGTCTTGCAACTGCCTCGTGCCATTAATTAAATTCAGGCCCTCCTTCTAGCGCCATTTGTTGACGGTGCAAAATTGATCGTCCGTCAACTGGAAGAGTGGAACTGGTCCGGGGTTGTCTAATAACCCAAGTCGTTTGGGATGAACCACCCTGACGGGTTTAGCGGCTCCATTAGCCGATATAAGGTCCTAAGAAACAAAAAGAAAAACTACTCTAAACTAACTAATCTAACTAAAACTAACTATTAAAACAAACTAAACTAATCTAACTAAAAAGAAATAAAACAAACTAATAAACTAAACTAACTATTCTATATACAATCTACTATCTAATACTATACTAACTCTAACTAATTAAATATCTAACTACTAACGGAAATATAACGTATTCACAAAATGTACAATATCTACAATTTACAGATTTGAATAAAACCTGAAAAACTCATCTGCATTCTGCCCTAAGACAGAGAAAGATATTTTTTGTTGATTTTATAATTTTATGAATAGAAATAAAACAAAAACTAACTAAACTAAACAACTGATATACTAATTCTAACAAATTAAATAAAAAACTGACCTGGAGAAACACTCCAGGTTTGTCCTGTGTATGATGATTGTCTTAGCTGATCGGAGGGAGGAAACCCGCACCGAATTATCTAGGCGCTCCTTGTAATCAGAAAGATGCAGTACTCTTCCAATACAATTATAGGACAAACAAGACATAAAAATTACAACAATTTTATGATTTATAAATCTTCACAGTTAGATAAACCTATATGCAAAGATCTATACGAAATGCGTCAATTAACGAAGAAGAGAAATATGTGATTCATTAACTGAAACAAAGTAATTGCTGTATTTTTTTTTTTTAATAATGAAATAAATTAGATATGGATAACACATTAATTAAATCATATCATTCTGCAATAGACTATGATAGCTAAAGTATTCGATAATCAACTGCAAATGACATGCATAAACATGAAACAAAAGATTGATATTATGAAAGTGAAAGTTGTAGTAGAACATTAATTCCTGTCTCAGTTTGTATTAGAAATCCATAGCCTGGTTCTCCCACAAGTGAGGATGCCTTTTATTACAAAAAATAATAAGTATTTAAAGGTCTTCTACAGGGTAAAACATCCCTATAGAAGTTATCAAAACTGTTTACATAAAATCTGGGAAGATGTCCCAAGTCTGACTAAACTAGGAACCTAAAACAAAACTAAATCACACAAATATCTCCTAGATTGTCCAGCATGTCCAATGTAATTCGGATGTGCCTGAAAGGTGTTCAAAATGGACAAGTTAGAAGGGTATTTTAATAATAAAATGATAAAAAATCTAATTCTATAGACTAGCTACAGAATCTTGCGATTCTATCGCTGGTCTAAATAAGACACATAATCAACATTAAAATCAACTCCAATCTATTAAAGAATTAAATTCAACTATCACCCAATAGCTATTTGAAAACGAATCATTCAAATTGGAATTGTTATACTAATTTGAAATCAAACAAGACCAAGATCAATCAAGTGACTACAAAGATACGTGTACTTTGTTTCATTTCTTGCCACAAAGTCAGGTGAACAAAATCATATCGAACAACAATGAAATCGTTTCATATCAAATTGAAATCGATATAATTAAAACAAATCATAGGAAATTGTAATGCTGCCTCATCAACAGGAAACACGATCGAATCCAAACAAGATCATTTTCAAATCGACATAACTGTATAACAAACGATCCATGCCATGAGTGAATTAAATCAAAACTGGCGCGTAAATGTTCACAAACGAAATCATAATGAGATCAATCAACAAGATCTGTAGGATTAGTTCGATCGTTTGTTAGTGCTATTTGGGGCAAACAAACTTGATTGACAATGAACGAAACCATTCATTTCAAAACGAATTATAACCGGATTTGACAGAGATAACAAATGTCGATCAATTCATTTTGCAAATCAAACAGAGCAACATCTACAATACGAATCCAACTCATAAAACAATCTTGCCAACTTAAGATATGGGATAATCCAATCAAAATAAGAGTGAATCGAACAGTTGGGGTTCAACATAGTTATTTATAAATCAAAACCACTCCATGATTCGGGCGTGGATATCATTTGCACAGGCTTAAATGAAAATATCGTTTTCATAAAAAAAGAGTCATTCTTTCCAGATTAGAGCCGAACAGAGTTGTATTCCTATTTTAGAAGATTTCATGACACATCATATTAAAAGATCGTAACAACCAAACTCACGAAATCATTTCAAATCATCAAAACTCAATTAGGGTCGATGTGATCCGACTACAACGAAATCATACCAAATAAAAATATGATCGTGCTCTAAATTTAACATGAAAACCTCTTGTTCAAGTTGGAAACAAACAAATTCAATTGAAAGAAAACCATCGATTTTGTTAACTTAACAGACAAACGAATCAAATCCAATGAAAATCTATCAATGGCTAAACTGGGTATGAGCAAATCGTGTATCCAAATCGAAACCTCATTTATTTTTAGCAAAGTGAAAACAATGTATAGGATGAACAACATTATGACAGAGCCATTTCGAATGATAGACAAAGCTATTTGAAAACCAAATTCAAATCATTATATTAATCCTGGTCATTCACAAAACTAAAATTATATCAAAATTCATACCTGTATGATGAGCAGACGGATTGATTATGACATTTTGGAGTTGGCAACGGCTGTAGTTGATTCAACATTATGAAAAATGATGGAACCAGTAGTTCTCTGCTTCCTATCAATTGCTTGAAGTTTGTCTCTTTGGGTGGTCAATACTGCAACTTGGTTTTCCATTGATTGGATTTTCGATTGAAGTAGGGGAACGTCTATATAGTATCGTTCCAACCACAAATCACACTGGTCACAGGACGACTGTCCAGGATTCGAAAGTGCAGGTGAGGGTTTGGTTACATTGCTGATGGTTTCGTTAGGTAGTTTGATCCCAGGGTAGCTAGGATTATTCTTTAGGCAAGGGGGAAGATTGGAAATGAAGTCATAAGGTGGCTCAGAGCACAGACCCTATGAGTAAGGGTACTCACTAGCTAGGAAGCGTTCTATGTCAGAGTCTGAATCCTCACTAAGGACTATGGGCTTCTACTCAACATTAGGTTTAGGCTTATTTCTAGTCATTCTCGAGATAAGCCGAGCGTTCTTCTTTCCTTTTCCATCAACAGTAGGGTTACCTCTAAACTTTTTGCTCACAGGATTTTTTATAGCCTCAACCTTCTCAGTTATAGCATCGGGAAAGTCAATATCAGGGTCGACCGAAGGCTTAGGAGAGGGCAGTAGGACATGGAAGGGCACAGGTGGCCCGGGCTTAGCTTCATTAATCACAGGCTTCTCAACCTGGACAGGGTCTATATCATCAAAACCATTTCGAGCGATAAAATCTCGCCAGCTATCACCGTGGAGACTTAAGTGATGAACAATGATAAGTCTAATTAGTCCATGGTGGAACAAGATACTATTGAACTTCTCCCTTTTAAACCTTTTTAACATTTTCTATAGGCTACGCTGGAAATAGAAAGGCATATTCAACGGGTATCCCATAAAATTCATTAACAAACGAAGGTGGTAGAGAAAAATGAGTCCATATCGACCCTCACAGGTCATGAATTGTTTGACCACCATCAAAGTATCATGCCATCGTGGTTTAAGCGTGGAGATGGGCATACCTCTGTCACAGGATGTGACCTTTTGCGAGACGAACAATAGCGGCCATGGCACCTCCTCGACCTTAGATTTTTTAAACCAATGTTGACCCGAGGATGGTAACCCTGTAGCAGAACTAATAAACTCCTCATTGATTTCCAACTGAATGTCACCCACCTTGGCTCTACAACCATCAAAAGTCAGGGCGAACTTTTGTGCAACAAATAAATTAAAACCCTTGAATCGTTATACGAAGGTGAGCCAACCGTTATCCTCTAAATCGTTCCGGGCATTGTCGAATAGTAGCAAGGCTTGGCTACCATTCAGCTCAATTCGCACCACCGGTGCCATGGAACCAAGCACATGGTGAACGAGCCAGGGTTTGGATCATAGCATACACAGGAGAAGAGTGCAAGAAGGGTTACCCGAGCTAACAGAGGTGAAACAGGGATAAGGGATAGGTATTAATGTCATTTTGCGAAGGGGGTGGAGCTTCTCTCTACCATGCATAATAGTTATTGCCAAGGTACAACCACCGACGCTTATAGTTGTTCAACCCACTATTGTATGATTTAAAAATCATGTCATTTGCCTGACCAATGAAACCAATGGTAAGTGTATTAATCATTTGCGCAAGCAATGGTTATACCATAGTTTTAAAACCAATCATACAAATTGAAATCAATACCAAGTGTTTAACCAATGTGACATGCGTTGTATCAATTCACATCAAGAGTTTAAGCGAGGTACCAATGCGTTTAGAACTAGGTGTCATATCAAATGAAATATATCAAGGTTTAACCATAACACCTATATATCTTATGAAACCAATGGTCAAGTATATCAAATCAAAGAACATGTAAATCCAAATGCCAATGAATTACAAACTCAATGAGACAAAGTTACACAATCAATCCAAGAATGTCCAAAGAGTACAGATCAAAAAGTTTTGCCAGCTGCATAACGATAAGTGAAATGTAAGCGCAATGAGCATATCAACAAGAAGGATAATGACAGTTTAAATAATGATTTTAATGCGACTACGAAAGACCAAGTTTTCACACTTACAGTCGTGAAAACAAAAACGAAGGTAAATGTGCAAATGTCGCAAAAATAAAAGTTTCGTTTATTTGAAAATTGCGACGAAAAATTGATGTTTGCAAAACATTGGTGTAGGCAGCTCATAAGACAATAGAAAAATGTGAATTGGCTTCCAACACCTTGAAAATTAATATGCATAAGACACATGGCTATGATGTCCTCTGTACATATTGTACTTTTAGGGTTTCTTATTTTCAAGTTTAATATTCCATAACACATGTTTTTATCATAGGTTTCTATATTGGACTTATTAACTTCTGGGTAAGTATTTTTGGTCTTATATATAAGACTTTGGAGACATTTTATTTGGTACCTTTCTTTCCATGTCAATTTGTTTATGAAAAGTAATTATCTTGAAAATTGCACATAGGTTAGATTTCCCCCTCCATGCATTTTTTTGTTATTTGTTTCCTGTTTCATTTTCCCTTAGGATCAACCCCATTGAGTTGTAAAACAAAACCTTCTATGTTGTTTAGAAGTGTCATAATTCATGTGGTATAGCCTATCTTCCATGGGAGCCCTAACTTAGAACCCCCTTTGCATTTTGGTGCCCATTCTATAAGTTTTCTATTAGGCTCAAGAGTCCTGCTTAGTCCCGCCATGAATTTGCGTTGAAGATACATATCTTATTCTTAGTATTTTTCTATCCATTACCTATGGAACTCCCTTAAACATTTTCTACTACATATGAAAATACTTTTTCAGACTCTTCAACAGGGATTGTGTTTCTTAATATCATGTAGGATAAGTTCCATTTCTGCCTGCACAATGCATTTATTTGTATCGCTCATGTATCTAGCATAGGGTACACTCTATTCATTATTGACAACATAACTTCAAGTTTATTTAAAGGCGTCATTTATGAATGGTAGATATTACCTCTTCATGGGTTTCCTAGTTAGTACCTCATTGGAATTTTTGACACCCATGTTGCAGTTTTTTTACTAGGCTCAAAATCCCTATGTGTTGAATCCTCATGACTTCCTCTCAATATATTTCTAGCTAACTTACCCATGGAGCTTCCAAAATTTTGTTGAGTTGTAATTGCATTTCATATTAACCACTGACACTTTTAGTCCTAAAGTCAACTTCAACTTGCTATTTTTAAACCAATTGTTTATGAATTTCTAGGATTTTCTAGCCTTGAAATTTATTCCTTTATGACTTGACACATTAATCCTCGGAGGAGAAATTCCCCCGAGTGTCCTTATCCTACACATGCTTCCTTTCATTGAGCATAAGTATGTCCATTTTTCTTTGGAAATAGTTTTCTTTCCCGAAAAACTCGTTTCCTCCACTATACTATAACACTCTTTTATTCCTTTCTGGGAATTAATAATATGGAAAATACAAAAAAACCAAAAAACCAAAAAGAAAGGGGAAATCATCTATCTCTTTTATTGGTAGTAGTCTTGTCACCCTTGAAAAAAGCACAATCTTGAGTTAGTGTCTCAATATTTTGGGTTTAAAATGGATTTAGGAACCTCTTTCTCATTGTTTATTACAATCTCCCCCAATTGGTTATTCTTCCAACCATATGGAGCGTTTGTGGATGTCTTTTGTATCACAAATGTATCCTTGTTTATAGTCATGTTGCCTAAATCACATAATGTGTCGTTCTTTTTTCAAGGGAAGTTTCAGCCTAATTCAACCATTTTGTAGTAAGTCTTTGAACTTTCAAGTCATCCTTCCTAAGTACTTCAAGTACATATCATTATCACAAGTATCTATTTTTATTACTCATGCTAGTATAGAGGGTCCACATTGACTTATTTCTAGAATTTCTACTCTTATCGACTCTAACACATTGCTCTGCGAGTATGAACTAGAGTAGCACCCTAGGCCTATTTCCATTATTGATAGGTGACCTTGCACTCAAAATATGACAAACAATCATTGGTCGTTGACTGGGTGGTTTCCCTTGTGTTTGACATCAACAACAATCATCATGCATAGGGATTCATGTGGTACCTTGGTTTCCATTTGACCCCATTGGTGGATTCCTCGTCTTTGTCAGACCTATTCATTATTGGATATTATTCAAATAATCTCTTCTATGGGATATTCCATCTGGTGCATGGCAGATTCATACCTCAGTGTGGTCCTTACAAATTTTTCATTCGAGTCCTTCCAAATATTTGGCCTTCTGCTACCCCTTGTGTTGGATGATGGAGTATTCCTTAATGCCTTCCTTCCAGCTGATCTCTTCCCATCGAATTCAACAAATATTTGTCTAGGACAAGGATCTAGAGTCATATTTGGTACCTTGGGGCTTGCAGTCATCAGTGGAAGGTTCCCTCTCTATTAACAGTGGGAATACATCAATGTACCCTAATCGATAGATTCTACCAAGTGTTCGACATCATCTCATTTATTTACATTTTTTAGATTGTACCATTGTACCTCGATTCCCATTATCATTATCGGTGGGTCATCCCACATTTTTTAATGGTATACCTCAATGATCGGTATTAAAATGGTGTCTTGCTGTGTTCAACCTCAACACATTTATTCACATAGTGTAGACTCATACCACGTCGGATCATTTTGAAGACTTTGGGTGAAGTATGAGCATCACATATTTTGTGCTCCTACCCATATATCCTCTGTTTTTTATTTTGATACATAAATCCATTGTGTATCTATTCGTGGATATGATCTACTTTGACATGGATTCACTGTTTATTCCTCGTGGCCATACTTGATAATTTATATATCTCACTTGGATCCACTATGTATTACTCTTGGCCATGTACATTAGTCATACTTTCATATATATGCCATGGATCTGTAGTGTACTTGATTTGGCGACCATGCTTACATCACTCCTAAGCATGGGTATTCCTAACTTGGGAAGATAATACTCTTACTTGATCTCTACTGACAGTTTATGTTCTTTGATAATATGTTAAGAAACCTTCATATGGATCTACTTCAATGCATCCTCACCTATAATAGTTATAATGTATTTCAACTATTAGTTTCCCTTCTGACCTCACACATTAGGGGGAATCTATTATAGCACAAATTTCCACACCACAATGAATTTGTAACATGGTCTAACCTTTCCCATGACTTGCAAACTCAAATCCAAACTTTTTTCATCAAAGTCACTTTAAAAACATCATTTTTAGTGCCATTTGCAGGTCACCTATGTACAACTCATGGATGTTCACGGGTTGTTAGTTGACAACTCACAGATTCCCTAAAACAAGTTGAAAAATAAAATAATTCCTTATTTTCAGGAGGGGATTTCATTTGGGCTCATTTCCCAACCTACATGGGCCTATACTAAATGGAGTTCAACCTCCTTAACCTATTTAAGATGGTATAAAGGATCCTTTGGGGGCATGGATGAGGAGGAAAACCTAGGTGCAAAGTTATGTTGAATAAATTACAAGTCTCCATGTTCCCCTTCACCCTTTGAGTAGCATCCCTATAACCTGGAACCCTTGTTCCAACATTCCTTCCTTTTCATTATATGACCATAAGGTGTATTCCTATCCTTATTGGGTCATACAAGGAAGGGAAATATTATTGAGTGATGCTTGAAGGAACTTCTAGAGGAACTTGGGTGGTTGGATTCGAGGTAGTGTCGGTGGTTGGAGTCAATTTGTAACCACTTCTTTTACCATTGCTAATAAGGAGTTCTCTTTTCCCCATACTTGTGTAGTATCGATTCAATTTGTTTATGTATCTCCAATTACTCTTCATATTTGAATCTATATATCATTTAATTGTATTATTTTCTATTATAACTACATTGTTGCAACACTTTCTTGATCTTCTTTTGCAAGCTAACTCAAGCAAGAGTCAAGAGCAGTACTAGGGTCGAGAGTGGGGAATGACACCAAACTAAGGAGACAAGGTGTGAAACTTTCTTCTCTCTCTCTGATAAAGTAGTTATTTCATTACAAGTCTTGTGTGTGGGTTAGGGTTATGTCTTTCACTTGGTCAATCTCTCTTTTGACATGACCCAAAGTCATGAGGGAAAAATCCCATAACAAGCATGAATATGCATTGATCAATTGTATCATATTTGAGGAAACTCTCAGAACATTGAACTGATAGATTAATCACCATTGTGTGAAGTTGAGTAGCAGAGTCATGGAAAATATTGTTACATATGGGCATAGATGAATTTATGAGATATTTGATAGTTCTAGAAGAAAATACTTGAAATGAACCAGAGAAGATACATGACAGTGAATGAAATAATGATCTCAAGAGGAATTGCAAAAACACTTATTGGAATTGCCATCAAGAGGAATGTTTAGTAAAATATATGACTCAGAAAAGAATCATATTGATAGATGGAATCGACTAGTAGAATAAAGTAAAGTCGCAAGAGGCACAACAATATAGGGGGGGATAAACCACCAGGAGGAGTTATTTTGTCAAGGTAAAATTATTGAATGATTATTTCATTGATGTCATCTCGGTGAAGACATGACAAGCCATGAATACTTGAAGTCAAGTGATGAAGGAAAATTGGCATGAATGATTTTAATATATGTTAGTGGATTAAAATAACAGGAAGTACCAATGGGAAAGAAGTCCCAGAAGAGAGAAAATGAAGTATATACAAGAATCCCCACATTGATATACACAACATATTGCAAAGAAGACATGGGGAGAAAAATTGTAGGAGGAGTTACCCTTTTCCATTGATGTCAAAGAGGGACAGAAATATGAGGAGAGAAAGAACAAAAGAATGAATATAGGGGGATATCATGAAGACAAGGGGAGAAATGGCCATAGGGGGGTATGGGTGTTGTAATCATTCCAAAGGGGGAGATTGTTGGAAATTTGGTTGCCATTGATGTCAACTCTAGAAGGCATTTAGAAGCCCTTAGAAGTGATGGGTGTATTTGAATAAGTATCTAAAGTGGCCCCCTTATGGTGTATCTTTAACCATGGCCCTCATGGGAAGATGATTTGAAGAAGTATGCAAGAAGTCATAGAAATATGGTTAATTGGTTAAGAATACCCATAGGTGTGGTCATGAATCCCAAAGTTGATTGAATAAAACGAGTATGAAGGAAATTGAAAATGCATGCAAAAAATCCATAATTTAATAGTCATCGTCAAGCCGTCTCTAATGGTATGTGGCACACCATGTGGTTCCTCACAGTTGAGGAGTTATACCTTCTTAAATATGAAATACTGAAGTATGGTCAAGAAGCCCTAGATATAAGGTCAAGAATTTATAAGTTGGCCCTAAAGTCAAGTAAAGGAGAAAAAGTTGTTGCAAACAAGAATTTACAACTTGTCCCTAAAGTCAAGTAAAGGAGGTACTTGGAAAAGTATAAACACACATTAATAACCTCTCATTTTCATCATTCAATCTTGTGATCTATTTGCACAATATTGGAAGCCAATTTCATAGGGAAGATGAAGTGAAGAAGGGTGAAACTCCAAGGGAAGAGGCATTCTTGTGATGATGTGTTCTAAAATATTCTTTTAAAGGTCATCTTTCCATGCCACCTTACAGAAAGACTCACTTTCATTTGCAGAAAATATCATACTTAATACATTAAAAATAAACATCTAGTTTTTGTTAACATACATAGAATTATGCGAAAATGTATAGTAAATAAACACATGTGTAACATACAACATGTAATTAAGCATATGTAAAGAGTAATTATCTATTTAGGAAGGCCACCATCTGTGTGTAGACATTCCATGAACCTCACATCCTTAGAACATGCTGCTTCAAGCTATCAATAATGGGTCACCCCCAAGATGGGACTAAAATCTGCTCAGGGTAAAGGGAATCCTAGGCTAGGATGAGGTTACAAAGTCTCGAGGAAGGATTTTATCTCCAGGAGTCCACTCATGTCCACAGATTATAGTCCCTCATTCCCCACATTCTTGTCCCACCCTATGAAGTGTGCCCGTTCTTTTCTCGATAGTCCTTCGACTGCCCCACTCCCCTTCTAGGGCTTCAACAACAGGCTGGACATGAAGTCTCAAAGAAATACAACTATCATGAGGCTCCCTTTGGGAAAATCACTTCCCTAGAAACCTCTCTCACCTAGAGATATTTTCTCATAGGATTGACAACCTACTTCTTCAGTCCAACTCCCAGGTCAATCTAGTCATGGTAATAACAACAAAAAAATCAGGTATGGGCTCTGGTAATGACAACAAGTCACACCAGTTAGAGAAAATCATGGGAAACAACAAAAAAATGGATAGGGTGTGATATGGATAAGGAATTGTTTAGTCATTTTATGCTTCACATGATTACAATGACTTAGCTTCATGGGGTTTGAAGGTTTTCAGAGCTTATAGAGGTCAACATTGGAGGAAGTGGTTGGTTTCCCAAATGCTCAGTATCTGAGTGCGTGAGTGAATGAGGAGAGATATCCCCTTCCTATGAAGAATTCCCTCTTAAATTTTCATGTGTCTTGGTTTACACCTCACTCTCTAGGAGTGTGTCCCTCTCCACTTAGAGCTCGTTCCTTTCCCCAAAGGAACTTAGGATAAAAATCATTATCCTACAACATGCCTTTTAGAATAATATTAAATTATTCTCTCTTTAGATAATCCTTTTGGCTTACCCTTTAACCTTAGCTTCTTATCCCCTTCCCTTCCCCTACCTAGTGGAGATTATTCCCCCATAACCCTTTCTTTGTAGTTGGTCTACATCCAGTGATGTATTTATGTTAATGATATGAGTATTTACATATACAGAAACAGGCTCACTGTCCTTTAGCATCTAGGAACTCTAGCCTAATCATCACATAAGCCTCCTAGATTATAATCACTTGGCTCACCAGCCTATAAAAATAATTACAATTCAACAGGGGCTCAGCCTTGGGGTATTACAATCCCATTCCCTTATTTATGCATTGTCCTCAGTGCATCATATTTACCTATTACAATAAGATTTTCAAAAATATTCAAAAATATGTGGGTATGATGTCTGCATGGCCCCTTTGTGTTCCCAAGTTGCAGCCTCAGGATCGTACCAGGTCCATTGGACCTTTACAAGATCGATGGCTCGATTATGGAGCTGCTTGATTTTCTGGTCTAGAATGCATACCGGATGCACTTGAAAAGATCCTTCTTTCTCCACCTGAATCACATTCCAACCAATAACATGATTAACATCAGGTATATACTCCTTAAGAAATGATACATGGAATACATTATGAATGGTCATATATGCAGGTAATGCAAGAATATAATCTATAGGCCCAATCCTTTCTAGGATGTCAAATGTCCCACAGTAACGAGCTGCCAATTTGGAACATTTTCCCAACTTAGGAACTTTTATTGACCTTCACTTTCATAAATGCATGATCACCAATACCAAATTATCTTTGAATTCAACCCCTATCAGCGTAGCTTTTCTACCTGTCTTGAGCAACCTTTAAATTATTCTTTATCTTTGACATCTACTCTTCCATTTCCCTGAGAAAATCTAGCCCAACCACTTCTCTATCAACTGGGTTGTCCCATATTATTGGTGTGTTTCACTTTCTACCATAAAGTGATTCAAATGGGATCATCCTCAGAGATTCTCGGTGCCCATTATTGTAAGAAAATTCTACCAAGTGTAGATAGTATTCCCATTTATATGTTTTTTCCATCATGTACATTCTTAGCATATCCTTTATCACTTTGTTCACCCTTTCTGTTTTCCCATCAAAATCGGGATGATAAGTTGTGCTAAAGTTCATATTTGTTATGAACCCTTTGAATAATCCCTTCCAAAACTTTGAGGTCAACTTTGGGTCTCTATCAGACACAAATGTCTTGGGTATGACATGCAAGCATGTTATTTCCCTTGTATAAATATCATCAACACTTGTGAGTAATCTTCATTGGAATTAAATGGGCAGCTTTAGTAATCTTTTCCACCACCACCATGATAGAATAATGTTGCTTGTTTGTTATTGGAAATTTGGTGATGAAATCCATTAACACCACTTCCCACTTCCACTCAGAAATGGGAAATGGTTGAAACAACCCAACTGGGTGTATATCCCCATCCTTGACCTTTTGACACTCTAGACATTTAACAATGTACTCAACAATTTCCATCTCCATGCATGGCCAATAGTATTGGCCCTTGACAACTGCAATGGTTTTCTGATATCCTGGGTGTTCAACATAAGGTACATTATGCATCTCTTTCAAGACCATACTCCTCAATTCATGAGAATTGGGTACATAAATTATGTTCCTGTACAAGATAATTTCACCATTTCCCAATTTATAAGCTTGAACCTTATGTTGCATTTTACCTTGATATAATTTTGTTACTATCTCCATGTACTGCAAATACACTTTTGCAGCCTCATAAATTCTTCCTTTAATATCATTTTGATACATGATAATGGATGTAGCATGCAGTTCATGCACTCTCCTGCTGAGTGCATCAACCACTTTGTTCTCTTTTTCTTTGATGTGCTTGATATCAAAGTCATACTCACAAATAAACTCTAACCATCTACTTTGTCTGGCATTTAGAATTGGTTGATCAAATAGATATTTCAGACCATTATGGTTTGTCCTCAGCTCAAACATTTTTCCCACAAGTTAGTTCCTCCACTTATTCAAGGCATGTACTATGGATTCCAACTCAAAATCATGAGTGGAATGGAGCCTTTCATTATCCTTAAAATTTCTTGATTCATAACATATGACATACCCATTCTGACTAAGGAATCCACCAAGTCCTTTTTTGCATGCATTTATGCATACCATGAAATCTTCGTTCAGATCAACAATCCTTAGAATTGGATAATTGGTTAACAACTGCTTCAAATGATGGAAGCTCTTTTCACACTCTGTTGTCCACTGAAAGTTCACTCCCTTATTTTTCAAGGAAGTAATCAGGTGATAAATCCTTGAAAAGCCTTCAATAAATATTCTCTGGTAGCCAACTAGACCCATGAAGGATTTGACTTCTGTCACATTCTTAGGTGTTGACCACCCTTTAATGGCCTCAATATTGTCAATGGTCCACTTCTATCCCTTCTTCGGATATGATATGCCCCAAATAGTGAATTTGGTTCTAATAAAATGAGCACTTTCTCAATTTGGCATAAAACTAGTGCTCTCTTAACACTTGTAACATCATCCTCAAGTAATTCTCATGCTCTTATTCTGTCTTGGAATATACAATGATGTCATCCAAAAATACAATGACAAACTTGTCTAAGTATTCCCGGAAAACACCATTCATTAAGCACATGAAAACATCTGGTGCATTTGATAATCCAAATGGAACCACTGTGAACTCATAATGACCATACCTTTTCCTGAAGGCATTCTTGATGATGTCTTCATCTCTGATTATTACCTGATGATAACCATATCAGAGATCAATCTTTGAAAATATTTTTTCATTCTTCAACTGATCAAAGAGATCATCAATCCTTGGCAAAGGATACTTTTTCTTTACAATTACCTTGTTTAATTGTATAAAGTCAATACACAATCTAAATGTCCCATCCTTCTTCTTCACAAATAAAATTGGGGCACCCCAAGGTGACACACTTGGGCATATATACCCCTTCTTCAGAAGTTATTCAAGTTTCATTTGTAGTTCCTTCAGCTCTGGTGTACTCATCCTATAGGGAGTCTTGGATACTGGAGTTGCTCAGGAATTAAGTTTATAGAGAAATCAATATCTCTCTTTGGGGGTAGTCCTAGTATCTCCTTGAACACATCCTCAAAATATTTCAGGACTACATGATCCTCAATATTTGGCATCTTATCCTTAGGTTCTTCCTCCATATGAGTTGCAAATATTTGGTAGCCCTTCTTGTAACACTTCTTCAGCTGCATTGCTGAGATCTCTCAGATAGTATCTACCCTGGGAATTCCTTGGACTGTTCTTGGGTTCCCTTCCTCATTCAAATAAGTAAATTCCTTATTATTAAAGTCTAATATAGCATGGTGTTGTTCCAACCAATCCATACCAATTATATATTCATATGAACCCAAGGGAAAGATGTTCAAATATTCCTTGGTACTTATCCCATTCATGTCCACTGGACATGATTTAACCATCTCAACAAATTTTCTCTTGGCTCATGTAGCTAGCTGCACCAACCAATATTTCCCATGCTTTCTTCTTGGAAATTGAAATATTTCCACTACCTTAGTATCTATATATCTATGACTAGATCTTGAATATATTAAAATAGTAAAGGCATGGTTATTGATCATACCTTCAACTTCAATCATGTGTGATTTAAATTTTACTTGCTTGTTTTCCAGGGATGCATAGATCCTTGGAAAAATTATTCCCATGTCCTCCACTATTTCATCTTGTTGTACATTGTGGACAACTCTCACTTTATATTTCCTGTGAGGACAGTCTCTATACAAATGATCTCCTTTACAATCCCAACATTGAATGGGTTCATGCCTTGGCCTTTTCCCACTTGTATCAATCATTCTGGGATATCTAGGGTTTTTTTGTCCCTGAGAACTATTTTTGAAGAAGGGTGGCTTGTTCCCCTTCTTCCTTTGTTCCATATTGAACTTATTCTTGTCTTCCCAAGATATTTGGAAAGTAGGATTTCTCTTATGTTGATCGTATAAGAACTTAACTCTTCTTATGGTTTCCTCCAAAGTTTTAGGATCATCATACTGAATTTTATCACTAATGAAATATGGCATCCCACTCAGATATCTATGGATCTTAATTGTCTCATCCTTGATGAAGGAGACATACTTAAAAAATTCTAAAAATATCCTTTCATACTTATCAATGGTCATGTTTTCTAGTTTGAGTTCAAAGAACTCTTTCATCTTTTTGGCATAATACCTCTTGGTTAAGTATTTCTTCTCAAAATGCTTCCTGAATTCCTTCCATGTAACATTATTCTCTCTAATGTGTTGCACTTGCACAAGATGATCCCACCACATGGATGCCTTTCCTTTGAGTTGGTAGATAGAAAGTATTCCTTTTGCATGAGAGGAATAATTATGTAATTGGAAATATTTTCTCACGCCCAACAACCATGTCTTGACATCTTCATCTTTCTTGTGCTCTCCATCAAAGGTAGGAGGTTTGATATTATTCATTTCTCCTCTCAATTCATCCACCCTAGACCTCTTATGATTCCTGGAAGGGGCTGGACTCAAGTTGCTATGTTCTCTCCTTTTGGATTTTCTTTGACATTGATGGTGATGTCTGCTATCACTCCTTGATATACCTTTTCCCATAGGGGTGCTGCGAATTCTTGATTTGCTCGAGCCACTCTCCTTATCCAAATTCTTTTCAATTCTGTCCAGGATCTACATTAAATTCATATTTAATTCTTCTTATTTCTTCCTAGATTTCATAAGATTTTCATTATTATCCTTGTGGATTTGGACACCTTTCTGCAAATTTCTAATGGTCTCCACCATATTCATGTTATCATCCTTTCCTTATTCATGTCTATTGGATTGTGTTCCTTCCATACCCAAATGGAAATCCATTCCTATGATTTCATCTTCTTGGTTGTAAGCACCCTATGCATCCTCCATCTTTCTACACTATGTGTTGATTCTGATTTGATCAAGTTGTTAATTTTGCAAAATGTGCAGCCAACATAGCCTTGTCAGGCTAACTGTTTCAACAATTTTATAAAAACATGAACCATTTTGTTTCAATAAACTATCAGAATTCTTTTATCTAATTTTCATAGTAATTGTTTGATCAATCCCCTTTTCTAGGTGAACATCTATGTCATGTTGTCTGAGAACTTTCCAATGACTACTTCCTTGCTCAATTATGAGCTTTGAGCATAAAGTTATGGACCCTTAAAACTTGTTATTTTTCTCTGTTGCACTTCTTGTGCAGATGATCTCTTTTCACTGAGCTAAATGGATCTTATATCTTTGTTGAATCCTATAATAAAGTTCCCAGGTCTTCAGTACCTCTTCTGATGCAGGTCTGAACCAACCAAAACCCACAACTTCCTTCCTAACCCCTTTTTCCTTCTTTAACATTGTTTTCGGGCACTAGCCCCTTCTTCTTCAGCCCCCAACCTCATTTGACGACAATATGCGACAAAGATATAGTAGAAAGGTGCTTATCTAGATACTAGTGAACTTCGAGGCTCCATAAATTCAAACTTCAGAAGTTTTCCCTCCTTCTTCACTCATTTTCCCCGAACGTCGAAGTGGCCGACTTCTAGACTAGATTACTTTGTAATTGCTCCAAATTCCGAACAGGAAAATCTCTCTTGAACTTTGTGCTTCGAAGGTTTTTGTTCCTTCCTTCCTTGTTTTACCCGATCACTAGACTCATGAACCGTCGAGGTCTAGTTGGCATCCATGTATCAATGTTACACATGGAAAATTTACGGAGTGAACACGTGGCTCCTTCCAATGAATGACACATGTCACATCTTAATTAGGCACAAAGGGCCCTTGAAAATCTTGAAAAATGATGACACATGCCACATATCCTGTGTGTCCACATAACCCTAAGTGACATCAGTATATTGTGTCACCTCCATGACTTCATAACTTTGGGACTTCTGGAGTTCTTCCTTCACCATCCATTATTTCATTTGAGTGTCAAATTGGTGAATCCTGAGATCTTCGGGTTTCAAAGGTTTCTACCTCATTACTCAATGATTCTCCTAAACTTTGAATCGGTGAAGTACTGGGATAATGATCCTCCATGGCTTCAGATCTTTGTCGCTCTGGAGCTTCAGGCTTCGGATAAATTCACACCTTCTTCTCCCATTTCTTCTAAACATCGAATTCCCAAAATCTCCAACGCTTTATCACTTCGGCACTCTGGAGCTTCGAGCATTGGAAGATTTAAAATCTTCTTCCCTCAATTCCTCCGAATGCTAAATTCCCAAACCTCTTAACTTTTCAGGGTCGACATAGTACAATTGTCATAATATAATATGGTGACACATGGACCCCACATGTCAGAATGCTATTGGTCGAACAAGGTCATCAAAATTAAAAAACCAGATGACACATGGAATGCCTAGGGGAGGTCCATGTCATCCCAGGTGATGTCACCATGCCACATCACATTTCATTCTTTGGGACTTCGTAGCTCCTAGCTTTGATGATTTTCTTGACTCAACACAACATTTCTTCCGAACGTCGAACTACCGAATAATAGCTTCCTCGATCTTCGGGACTTCGAGGCTCCAGGACTTCGAGGATTTCCTCATCACTACTCCCCATTTATTTTTAACTTTGAATATCCGAACTGTGATAATCTAGATTATTGAGATTCTGGTGCTTGAGGACTTTGGGGATCTAGGAATTTAAAGCATTTCTTAACATTACCTCTTGGTTCTCCCAAATTCTAAACCACCGAACTCTCTAACTTTTCACGGTTGATCCACGGACATGTGTCCCAACTAATCGAACAATCCAGATGATTTATAGAATTTGGGACTTCGGAAGGAAGTCCATTCTGTGCAGACTTCAACCAATTTTCGCGAACATCGAACCACCAAACTACTCAGGGAAAATCCATGACTCTCCTACTCCTGGATGATCTATGGCTAAAACTCACTCTGGGGCTTCAGAAATTTGGGCTTCGACCCCTTTTTCTCAACAAAACATAAATTTCATTGAAGTCACGAAGTTCGAAGAACTTGGAGTTTAAAAGTCGTGCACCTTTTCTAGATCTGACGAATGGGAAGGGTCTGCCTCCCCCTTGCATAGATCCCATGACTCAAATTTAATTGTGTGGCCCATAACCATGGTTATTGTGGCTTCCTTGTATGCCACACCTCTTTAGACTTCAAATACCACCCAATTTTTCTCTCATCCCCCTTCTAGAATTTTGGAACTTTAATTTACTCATACACAACCTATCCAGGTTCAGTGTTGAAAACATGGGCTCTGATACAAATTTGTAGCCTCCCCATCCACCCAAGTCGGGGCATGCTAATACAATTCTTCTCTATTTGAGTTCTGATATAAACTTGTAGCATCCCCAGCCATCCCAGTGCCAGGCCATGCCACCTTACAGAAAGACTCACTTTCATTTGCAAAAAATATCATACTTAATGTTAGCACTTGGTAAATTTCCTAGAGGTTGACAACAGAAGAAATCTACTAAGGTAACTTTATCCAACCACTTTTGAAGCTGGGATCTAGCCCTTCCAACTTCAGAGAGGGATCTCTCTATATGATTTAGCTATGTTTCCAATTTTAAATATTAGGCTACGTAAAGAAATAGGTCGGTTTTTTTGTCAAAGTGTTTTTTCGAATTGATTGAGACAGTCTACACATCCATTGGGCTATGGGGTCTGTGTTTAATAAAATATGAAATCCGAACAAGAAACACAAAGGAAAAACTTTCACAGGGCGAGATAATATAATCACTGGATTCTTTAATAGCATAAATGATGAATAGTAGAAAAGATGAGAAAGATAATTTCAACAAATAAGCAGTTAAGAATTTCTTTATTGAAAACACCAGAAGATAAAACACTAAAATCTTTCGAGTCAGAAACAGGGTATACGAGATAAATCCTACAACATTTGTTACTCTTAAATATTAGATTTAGAAAACAGTATGATAACAAAGCGAGAATAACATTCAACGAAGAGAGAAAACATCACCAGTGAATACACACAAGAATCCTGTAAAAGTGCCTCCTTTTATTAATGGAAGATCTCTTCAAAAATATTACAGTCTGATAGCGTCAGGGTGTGAAGATCAACAACCCTCAATACTTCGAAAGGTGAAGTATTTATAACTCAAATTACAAACAATCCTGTCATTAATGACCAGGACGTGCTAAATCTATTTTTAGCCTAACTAATCTTAACAAATTTCCTAAATCTAGGAACTTCTTGATGATGTGGTGTAACTGCATGCTGATTTCTGGGTGGGCCGTTGATGAAGCCTCTGCATGACCTCATCTGACTAGACGAATGAATGGACTAGGGACAGCTCATTTTCTACTCGATCAGATCACAAAGTTCCTCCCATCGAATGTGACTGGGCACATTGACTTTGAGTAGCCTTCGATACACTTCGTCCATTTCTGTATACTTGGCAAATGTAGGCTTGGTGAGGAAAATGTATCGAATCTCGTGTTGGATGCTGATGTCCCACTGAAGGGCATCTAGAAATTACTTGCCAGTGATGCTCCCTTAAATCCCTACAAACTTCGAACTGTCCTTAGACACATCAACCAATCTCTTCTTGTATTCTGGGAGAGTCATCAACTTATCATTGATTACCTTCAAACCAGGAAGACCTTTCTTCTGGAGAGCTCCAATCTTACTAAATAATATTTGTACCCCTAGGCCCATGGCCTAAACCTTTTCTTCCAGCTGAAGCATTAATCCTCTCTTGGTCAAAACTCTTTTGACCTCAAGGATGGTCTTTGTTCTGTCTTCAATTTTCAGCTCTTCCAGCTCTTCCCTGGTCTTAGAATTGAGGAACTTGATGATCTCGTTTGCCTGTGTTGGCATGTCTCCCAATTCTACTCCGATCTTCTCAATGGCCTGTTTGCTTCTCTGGACCAATTCATTCTGCTCAAACATGATCTGGATCATGGGCCATATCTCGTTCATGGACTTAGTGATGTCTGTCCATACACTCTCTTTAACCTCGACCAATGTCTTTCATGCCACTGTCTGCTTACGGAGCTATTGTAACTCATGTTTGAGATGATCGTTCACCTACTTTTCCTTGGAGAGGTTGGTCTAAAAGGAATATTTGAGTTCCTGAAGGTTCTCGATCTCCTTTTTTAGCCTGCCGATCTCTATTTCCTGCAGGTTCATTTTTTCCATGGATTTAGCCAGGTCGGTTGTCTTCTCCTGGGATGTCAATGGAGTTGCGGATGGGATTTCTGTCACTGACACTATGCTCACTCCTAAAATTGGAATAACACTCAATGGAATGACTTCCATTGGCTTCAGTTTCTCTTTCTCTTTTAACAACTTCTCCATCTCAGCTTCCATCTCCTTAAGTTGTGAGTTCTGCTCCATGAGCAGGTTGAGCATTTCATCCTTCTCTCCCTCTTTCTCTGCTATCTCCTTCACCTGTGAATCCTCTGTGGGTGGGAGCTTCAGTTTATTCCTCAAGTAGGCTATGTCAACATTCTTCTTCTTTATCATTTCCTCAACTGCTTTTACATTTGAAGGATCATAACCGATCTTGAGGACTAGCTCCTCCAAAGTCTTGATCCTATTGTCCTTTGCAAAGGACGATATCTTTTCCAGCTTGAGTTGTGTTTGAACATTGTTCAGGGACACCTGCAATTTGGATGCAGAAGTGGAAGCATGTGCCAATGTATAGAAATCCATTTCCCCTATCTTCTTATGCATATCCATCTGGTCGGCCAGATGCACATCCTTCATCTGGAATTCAAAGGTGGCCCTTTTATAATCGGTGATCACCTTTGGATCTGGTACCTGTGCCTGGAGGAATTCCATATGCATTCTTCCCTTCTAAGTGTCGAATGCAGATAGCAGCCTATGTTGCGCAGTTGATGTCTGCTTCCAGAATTGGGAGCAAGTACTGCTGGTCAGGGTCTGGTTTCTTTTCTTTATCAGCTCATATTTTTCAAAAATGCTCAGCTTCGGTGCCACCTTGCCTGGCTGGGTGGTCAATGGAGAATCTGTAGATTTTTTCGGCAGTGTTAAGTTTATTCCTTTATGGAGGCTCAAACCAAAGGGTGGAATTCCAACTTTGGTCACTATGGTAGACGGGGCTTCTTTTTCCCCAGTCAGGCCAGGAGCTGCAACAGTCTTAGGCCTCTTGGTATGTAGCTGGAATTCCTTAGAAGATACCTCAGTGACAGGCGGAGATAAATCCCGCCTCGGCCTATTCTCTTTAGGGACCTGTGGAGTGGTCGTTTGTGACACAGTGGCTGAGGGATCCTGCTGTTCTACTTCGATCAATGTGTTAGGCTCCCAGGCTATCTGATTGGCGAACTTCTCAACTTCGGGCCTGGACACATGAACATACGGGATGTTCTTGTTTTTCACTCTCATATCTGAGATGATCCCACATGGATCATAGTGCCATGGGAAACTCATGAAGAATTTCATCTCCGTTAGCATCCTATCTTCTTCTTCCCTAGCACCCCGATTGTTACAGATGAAGGAGCCAATCTGCCTCTTGATCCTAAGCTACCACTTTTTCTTCAATGATACAAAATGGATATCATATGAATTTATAATCTGCCTTATATATTCCAATGCAAAAATTCTGATGGGCAGGTACTTAGGCAGCTTATACCATGCCAACTCACACCTGTATACTCTGATTTCGGTATAATTTTGATACAAGTACCAATCCCCGGTCTTTGTGTTGTCAGAGAGATGCAGGATCCTCTGAACTTCATCGTTTATCTGAGGCTCGGGCCTACCGCTTAGCATACTTACCACAGGGTGGTAGAATTGGTTGATGAACTCCTTGAAACTGAAATCAGTGGAGTTGTGCTTGAGCAAGGAGGTCCAGGTTGTGATTTCCTGAGGTCTACCATCTCCATCCATCTTCTGCATGGAAAAGCTAAATTTATCTGCCTGGAAGAAGACGAACAAGTAGGCTAGTATCGATGAGTATCTGAACATGCCTTCCGTGCCGAAATTCATGAACTATTCATGAATATTGTCGGCCAAGAATGTGTTGAAGTCAAACTAGGTGATGGGTTTTCATCGGTGGAGAAGATGGATAGAAAACCCAGAATGGGTTCATCTACCCACTGATAAGAATAGTATCCTAATAAATCACAAAGGGATGAGATGACCTGGTTTCCTTTAGTTGAGAACATGGAAGATGGGTAAGGAATATTTGTGGAGGGAAATGGAGTGGATGGGGGAAGGAAGAGCTTGAATATTTGAGCTCTTTGGGGGAATGTCATTTTTTGGTATAATTATGTAAGAATTTCCAGGTCAAAAGGTGACGTAGAGTTGGCTCAGGGAATTTCCATCATCTGGTCTATGGATTCGGGCGTGATGAGGAACAGGATCTCTCCATATGAAGAGACAATGGCTCTTTTCTCGAGGATATAATGGGCTTGAAACTTGAGAGGAAATTCAGGAAAATGGTGGATCTGAGGGAAGAGGTAGAGGGGAAAATTGGACTCCTAGAGTCCAATTTCATCACTCTGGTCCAGGAAAGCTTCCATGAGTCACGACTGGAGGTATGAGAAACCAAAATCGCATTTTGTATCTACGATTAACTGGTCTTTGTTGACCAGTGGGATCTTGTCCAGGTCGACAGGAGGTGGGAGAAACAGATTCTCCTCTCCTTCCGCTTGTTTGGAATTTGGCGCCATTTCTGCAATAGGACCTGCAATAAACACAACGTTAGTGGGGGCGACTGACTGTGGATGAGGGAAACATAATGTAATGGAGTAGTAAGCGGTGAATTTCTCTGGTGTGATGGGTGAATAGCAAAAGTAAGGGGAATAACGATAGTTTTAATTAAACTGGGGTCAGTTGGGCGCGGGAGATAGGTCAGCTGGATAACAGATAGGTTATCCAGTAATAAATGTCTAACGGATCATTTGAGGGTGAGATGGCGGGTGACAGTGACTGAGGGATACGAACGAGTGACATGGAGGCTATCGATTGGAGGTAAAAGTCATAGTAGGGGGCTTTCCATGAGCGAATGGGGGGGAAGTACTGACAGCAGTTATGGGACATTACCATTTCGGGAAAGGTGGAAGGTGACGTCCAGAGGTGATGGAGGTCTGTCAGATAGTAGAGGATGACGGGACTCAGGGCCATTAGGTCACTACCATGTATAACGAGGGACCCACCAGAGGAAGAATACCATTCCGGACCGCCCCCTCAGTTAAAAGCAGATCATCCGGAGGGGTTTGAAATACATCTTGGGTTGTTTAGCTGCACGCCTGTTTCTGAGCCGCACATCTATACACTCTTTTTATGACACATTCTGGACCCCCCCCCCCCTCCATTAAAGGAAGAACGGACGGGGGGGTCCGGAATCCAACGCTGACTATAGATTTGAGCGCTCGATCCTGAGCCGTCCAGATGCGTGCAAGCCTTATACTCGATTCCGAACCCCCCCGGTTAAAAGCATAATGGTCGGGGGGGTCCAGAATGATATGTACACCGTAGATCTAGGCGCCACAATCAAGACCATTGATATGTGCAGGGAGCATAAGTGGGGAGCAGAAAACACATGCGTTGTGAAAAACTTAGGGTAAATGCATTTTATGGGTTTTTCCAAGGTTTTTCAAGTAGAGACCACCATGGGGCTTGACCAAACGATCTTTTAAGCATCTGAAACATGGTGCAACACTTACATCAAACTGGTTCTTATTGAAATGAAGCAACAAAGCAACTAGCCTATATTCTAACCTATCTTCCTATGACAATTAACCCAAATTAGACTGTTGGGTAAAGAATTTACTCTACCCTGGGGCTATCTGACCAAGATTAGACAGTCTGGCCCGATTTATTCACTAATCTAATCCTAGAAACTTTGGCTAAGATTAAACTGTTTACCCAAATTCATTCACTATCCTATCAACATCAAATCTAAAAAAGAACTTGGCCATGCTTGAAAGGTATGGACCAAGTTACTATTATTGCATGGGGTTTTTATTGAATTATTTTATGCCCTCTTTTTCTTTCTTTCCTTTTCTTTTCTTTTCTTTCTTTTTTCTTTTTTCTTTTCTTTTCTTTTCTTTTCTTTTTCTTTTCTTTTTCTTTTCTTTTTCTTTTTCAAATTATTTGCAGAATGAAAAATCATTTGTCAAAAAAAACACTAGAGACAAATAATATCCCAGTCACCAGTTGATCCTATAAATTATAGGATGATAACAGTGGCTCCACCTGGGGATGGTACTTTCCCTGTGAAGTGCCAAGAATCATGGTTCCTGCCATTCTGAAAACTTCTGCCTAGTATCCTTCGTTGATTGATTGGTTTTATTCTCAAAAATTAGAAGAACAGTGGTCAACGGCTTAGGGCCTTCTCTTCGGGCTTCTACCGGCTGACTAATGTTATTCACTCAGAAAATGCAGGCGAAAAATAAAAATGGTATGTACAATGGAGAGTAAAAACTTGAGTCTCTACTGAGGTGGCACATAATGTTTCAACATTCTGCCATTTACAGGTCCTCCTGGCATATCTGTCCCATCAACGTTGTTTAGCAAGAAAGAATTGTTTCCCCTGAAAGCTTGGATCATGTATGGTCCTCTCCACAGACTGTCGAATTTTCCATGTTTTCCCTTGTCTTGATTTCTGGTGTCCCATCTCAGCACCAAATCTCCTAGCTCAAAATCATCTTCCTTGGTTCTTTTGTCAAATATCTTCTTGATGTTTTCTTGGATTACCTGAGTCTTGTTGAAAACTTCTTCCCTAGACTATTGTAAATGGATCATCTGGTTGATCCTTCTCTATGAGTCATTTGGCTCGTCTTGTACATCTTGAAGCAACTTCATGACAGGGACTCCCGAAGAAGTGGGGAAAACTGCCTCTGTGCCATAGACCAGCTGGTATGGTGACATACCGATTGACCTTTTGGTGGTCAGTCTGTCAGCCCACAATGCGAACACCAACTTGTTATGCCAAGATTTCGTGTTTTCCTGCAACGTTTTCTTGATGATATTTACCAAAGTTTTGTTTGAAGATTCCGCCAGCCCAGTCCCCTGAGGGTAGTAAGCTATAGAATGCCCCAAACCAATTTGATACTGGTTGCATAAATCTATGAGCCTCTTCGACCTAAAAGAAACTGCATTATCAGTTATAATCTTTCTAGGACATCCAAAGAGAGACAAAATATTATTTTCAAGGAATTTGATAATAACAGAGTCAGTGGCTTGCCTACTTGGTACTGCTTCGATCCATTTGGTAAAGTAATCGGTGGCAGTGAGAATCCACCTGTGCTGGCCTGAAGAAGGGGGGTGTATTTCTCCAATGAAGTCCAGTCCCCATTACTGGAAAGGGGCTTCAACTGAGATCAATTTCAGAGATAGAGGGAGGAGTTTCCTTTTGCCTTCAAATAGTTGACATTGATGACATGCGGTCACTTTATGATGTACATCGGCGAATAGGGTGGGCCAATAGAATCCAGCTCTGAGTATTTTGTTGGCTGTGACCTTCCAGTTCAGATGGCCACCACAGTCTCTTGCATGAAATTCTTGTAACATGTTGTCAGCTTCATCTTTCAATAAACGATTTAACAGAATGCCTCCAGGATCTTTCTAATACAAATTTCCTTCTAGAATACAGAATTTTAAGGCTTTCAACTTTAAAAATCTAGCTTTAGTCTTAGTCAAACCAGGGGGAGCTTGTAAATTTTGCAAAACGAATATAAGGTCTGTGTACCATGGAGAGTTGAGAAATACCTCTCTCACACTTGGAGTCACCATCTCGCCCTATTCATCTGCTTCAGCTAAAAAATTAATGTCAAGAGCATGAAAATTTGATTCAGCCATTACTTTTGCTAGGCCTTGACCCTTGATTAGTTTTGTAGGCTTAATCTATATATCGTATTCTAAAATGACAACAATCCATTTTCCCCTTCTCCCATCCGGTTTGTCCTGGGTCAAAATGTCTTTCACTATCGCATTCGGAACATATGCAATGGTATGAGAATGGAGAATGTAGACCCTAAAATCTTTTATAGCTTTCACCAAGGCAAAAGCTTGTTTCTCCATTATCTTGTAATTCAAAGCAGCGTCTCTCAATGCTTTACTAAAGAAAGCTATGGGTTGTTCATACCCTTCACTATTCTTTTGTAGTAATACCGCTGCTATAGTATGTTCGGAAGCGAAAGAGAAAAGATAGAAATCTTTGGTAAAATCAGGACTGATTAAGACAGGGGCCTCTGTGAGTGCTCGTTTGACTTGTTCGAAAGACTATCTGGACTCAGAGTCCCATTTTATTTTCACATCATTTTTTAGCATATTTGTAATGTTTCTAAGGAGCTAAGCCAGATTGGGAATGAATCTTCGTAGAAAGATTATTCTCCCGATAAAAGACTGTAGTTCTTTAAGATTTCTTGGGTGTTCTAATTTTTGTATGGCCTCTATTCTGCTGGGGTCAATTTTGATTCCATCCTTGGAGATGATGTGCCCTATCAGTTTTCCTTCCTCTAGTCTGAAAAGGCTTTTCTTAGGATTTAAAGAAATCCCAAACCTTATACATTTATCGAAGACTCGTCTGAGGTGTCGCAGGTGTTCGTCATCAGATCGGGAAAACACAGTTACATCATCTAAATAGATGACAATAAACTTACCCGATTCATCCACGAAGGCGATATCCATTGCCCTCTGGAATGTGGCTCCTGCATTCATCAGAACAAAAGGCATTTTCACATACATGAAAGTGCCCCATGGTGTGGTGAAGGCGGTTTTGTCTTGGTCATCCGGGTGAACTAGGACCTGATTGTAACCCGAGAAACCGTCCAGCAAAGATATTCGACTGGATCCGACTACCCTTTGAAGGATGTGATCCATTTTCTGCAAGGAGTAATTATCCTTCAGGGAGACCTTATTCAGATTTCAAAAATCTATGCAAAGTCTGATTTCCCCAGATTTCTTACGTGTAGGGACCAAATTAGAGACCCATTTGGAAAAACGCAATGGGACTATGATTTTAGCATCGTACATTTTTTTGATTTCCTTTTCTATCAGAGGGATTTATCCTTCTAAGTTTATGTCTGAACGGTTTTTGGTCTTCCTTTATTGGAATCTTGTGTTGTATGATGCTGGTATCATAAGCTTTCAAATCCTCATATCCCCATGCAAAGACATCCGAATATTCTTTGAATAGCTCAATGTATTTGAGTTTTTTCTCAGGAGGTAATGATTTAGACAATTTGACTATCCTGGGTTTCTCTTCGATCCCTATATTACAGTCTTCTACCTCTTTTCCATTGGCTTCGATTTTTGGTTTTTTGGCTACATCGTTAAAATCAAACAAGTCCTCAAAAGGAACTAAACCCCTAGGTAAAACATTGCTTTTCAAATGTAAAACATCGGCATCCATCTCATCATCGCCTAATTCTCCTGAATCTACTCTATTTACACTATCAATTTCAAAATCAGATCTATTTACATTTTCATCTTCGTTCTCTAAATCTATATTTGTACATTCAAAATCATTTTTACACTGCAGAAATTCCTCAATTTGATCATCATTACCAAAAACTTGCCAGTACCTTATATTGTCTGGAACGGTTGGTCTGCATTTTACCTCCACCGTGTATGGGCGAGTTGAGCAGAAAGGAATCTTGCATGTGGCTGCTGACGTAGCCAATCTATCTGCAAGAATTTTTTGTCCCCTCGGCATTAACTGCAAGTCAACTTCAGTGAAACATCTAAGGGCATCAAGAACGACATTCCTATAAGCTCTAAGGCATGGGTGTTTCTCAACGTACTTTCCTTTGATTTGCTTGATTATCAACTCAGAATCACCGCTTACCATAATCTGTTTAGCACCAACTCTTTTCAAAAGCTTCAAACCGAGCATCAAGGCTTCATACTCAGGAATATTGTTAGTGCATTGGAAATTTAATTTGTAGGAATGGTTTTATGAATACCTGTTTCTGTGATTATGCAGCCAGACTCCTGCTCCAGCTCCCTCTTTGCTTACTGCTCCATCAAAATCCATGCTCCAGAAATTTTCCGGTAACTCTTCAGTTATCACGTTTTTCATCCTTGCTACCTCAATGGTTTCTTGGCCTTCATCTTGACTAGATGTATATTCTTCCAGCTGAGTATCTTGTTCTTCTGTGTCACCATCATTGTACAAGATAAAAGAATCCAAGTCAGAATGCACAGAGTAGAGGGGATAGTTGTGCGGTTTTTCTTGGCTACTGACCATGTATTTCATCAACGTTTCTTTGCATAGCCTTCTTTGTTTCCCGAAAAATGGGATAGTGGCATAAGACATATCTAGCTGCAGGGTTCCTCTCAACTTAGCCCCCCAAGACCGGGATAGCAACATTCCATACTTCGGAGGGATGTCTGCAACTACCACATCCATTACCATGCTCTTCGCAGGAATCTGAACTAAGGTGATGCATAGGTCCTTGGTCAAACCAATACATCTAACTTTATTAGAGTCGAATGAGTGTAAATCCTTGTAAGGTTTGGTGACCTCTAGTCCCAGTTTCTCCATTACTTCTTTAGGCATCAGATTGTGGGAAGCACTCGAATCCATCATAGCATTATGAAAGATCAGATCATGTATGTTTAAACTGATGTAAAAAGGAGCAACATCACTTGTATCATCTCGACCATCTACTTCAGGTCCGAACAGAAGTTCGGGTTGATCATCAGTAAGGTTCACAGTGTCTGAATGATTTGTTGATCCAATGGTTAAGGCCTTTGTGCCTATGTCAGGTTAAATGGTCAGTGCTTTAATCACCTGTGAATGATAAACGTCTTTGTTCATCAACTCATAAAGTGGGATGGGAATTTTTAGTTTGGCCAATTCCCCCTCAAGGCTCAAAGGTGTAGGATCTTTTCTTTGGCTCATCAATTCTGGTTTGTCTGCCACACTCTTCTGGATGGAAGTACTGGGTGGAGTAGTAGGTGAAACCTCGAGCTGTGATGATATTTTCAGAATAGTAAGGTTTTTCTTCACAGGAACTTCAACAATACTCTTCTCAGGAATCTTCTCGGCAGATGTCTCAGAGGCCTTCTTGTTTTCGACTACCTTCTTTGTTTCAATCGTCTTTTTTGGGGAATTCCCTTCTGTCTTTTTACTCCATAGATTATACTGTCGGTGTACCTCCAAAATGGCATTTTCGTATGCCTGTTGTTCTGCATCTTCGACTTCTTCACTTACTTTTGTTTGATTGAGAAGAAAAATTTCTTGCTCTTCTTGGGTAAGGAAAATAGCTTCATTATCGTGAATGCCCATGAGATTTATGTGAGTATCCTCTAGTTCTTCGATTACTTCCTCCTCTTCAATAGCATAATTTTCTTGTAGGGGAGGTCTGATCTGTTGATTTGGACCCCTCTGCTCTCTTTGATCCCTAGGGTCTCTCTGTCTGATTTGAGGAGGGTTTCTCCTAAAGTTAGGGTTTCGAACCTGAGGAGCCGGTGGGTTTTCTCTTGGAGGATTTCTGTCTGACACAGTAAGTCTTTCCATCATTCTTTCCATTGCTCTGGCCAAAGAATCCAATTTGGAATCTGAGGTTGATGTGGAAGGTTCTTCTTTAATTGTGACTCTCCTCTCTGACCTCTGACGTGCCCTTTTTTCCAACAAATTGGCCTCCACACTTATTGCACTTTTCTGCATGTCTTCCAGGGTGGTGGAGTTTCTTTCCCTTAGATGGTATGACATGTTAGCGTCAAAACCATCAGGGAATTTTATCAATGCCAAACCCTATGGAGGTTTGATTTCAGTTGGGATTGTGTTATACAGGTTGTTGAAACGAGTGCAGTAATCTTGCATTGTCTCACCTTGATTTCTTCTGATATTTTCGTATTTTGACAAAATTTGCAGAGGGTTTTTCTTTACCTCCCATCTGTCTAGAAAAATTCTTTGGAATGCGGTAAGGTCAAGGACTAAAACGACATGCAACCCTTTGTACCATTTTTTAATGTCACCTGTCAAAATTTGAGCAAACAATCTCATTTGAATGTCAGCCTCATCAACTTCATGAAGATCATAGTAATCATTCATTTTATCTACGTGTTGTTGTGCGCTCAAAGGTCCTGTAGCATCGAACTGTGGAAGTCTCATTTTATAGTCTTGGGGCATGGCATGAAGAGGCGTAGCCAACACTAAGGGAGCATATCGAACTGCCATGATGTGTGGAGGAGGTGGGATAACAAAATGGATGATTGGTGAGGTAGTGAATGAAGACGAGGATGAGGAGGGACTATATAGCACTGAGAGAGTGGTTTGTGGTTTAGCAGTGGGAGACAAAACTTCAGGGGTTCGGGGTTGCAAAATGGTTGGGTCAAAAATGATTCCAGTCACAAAACTATCGGACTGTGTTCTAACCAGGCTTTGTTGGGAAAATGTGTCAAAGTCAGGGTTTTGAAAGGTAACAGGTTCCCCTGAAAAAGAAAAGGACTTATGCAAGGAAGTATGACTCACTAAGCTTTCAGCCATGGTCTTTTTCTTGAGTAACTATTCTGGGTTATCTGTCACTATCGGAGGTTCTCAGTCTAGATGCGATCGAGTATAAACTTTCTTGAGAGCCAGATTTCTTTTTGATTTTTTATATATATAATTTTTAGTTTTATGAGTCTGAAAATAATATGTACAAATTTTAATCAACCTCTAAACATTACTTTCCTCTCAAAATTGCAATATTCCAGGAACAAACTTTCTTTTTAGGGAAAAGAAAATGTGAAATCATAAATTTTTAGTTCTTTCCCCAGTGGAGTCACCACTATGTTAGCACTTGCTAAATTTCCTAAAGGTTGACAGCGGAAGAAATCTACTAAGGTAACTTTATCCAACCACTTTTGAAGCTGGGATCTAGCCCTTCCAACTTCAGAGAGGGATCTCTCTATATGATTTAGCTATGTTTCCAATTTTAAATATTAGGCTAGGTAAAGAAATAGGTCGGTTTTGTTGTCAAAGTGTTTTTTCGAATTGGTTGAGGCAGTCTACACATCCATTGGGCTATGGTGTTTGTGTTTAATAAAATATGAAATCCAAACCAGAAACGCAAAGGAAAAACTTTCACAAGGCGAGATAATATAATCACTGGATTCTTTAATAGCATAAATGATGAATAGTAGAAAATATGAGAAAGATAATTTCAACAAAGAAGCAGTTAAGAATTTCTTTATTGAAAACACCAGAAGATAAAACACTAAAATCTTTCGAGTCAGAAACAGGGTATACGAGATAAATCCTACAACATTCGTTACTCTTAAAGATTAGATTTAGAAAATAGTATGATAACAAAGCGAGAATAACATTCAACGTAGAGAGAAAACATCACCAGTGAATACACACAAGAATCCTGTAAAAGTGCCTCCTTTTTATTAATGGAAGATCTCTTCAAAAATATTACAGTCTGATAGCGCCAGGGTGTGAAGATCAACAACCCTCAATACTTCAAAAGGTGAAGTATTTATAACTCAAGTTACAAACAATCATGTCATTAATGACCAGGATGTGCTAAATCTATTTTTAGCCTAACTAATCTTAACAAATTTCCTAAATCTAGGAACTGCTTGATGATGTGGTGTAACTGCACGCTGATTTTTGGGTGGGCCATTGATGAAGCCTCTGCACGACCTCATCTGACTGGATGAATGATTGAACTAGGGACAACTCATTTGATACTCGATTAGATCACAAAATTCCTCCCATCGAATGTGACTGGGCATGTTGACTTTGAGTAGCCTTCGATACACTTCGTCCATTTCTATATACTTGGAAAATGTAGGCTTGGTGAGGAAAATGTATCAAATATCGTGTTGGATGCTGATGTCCCACTGAAGGGCATCTAGAAATTCCTTGCCGGTGATGCTCCCTTGAATCCCTGCAAACTTCGAACTGTCCTTATACACATCAACCAATCTCTTCTTGTAATCTGGGAGAGTCATCAACTTATCATTGATTACCTTCAGACCAGGAAGACCTTTCTTCTGGAGAGCTTCAATCTTACTAAAGAATCTTTGTACCCTTAGGGCCATGGCCTGAACCTTTGCTTCCAGCTGAAGCATTAATCCTCTCTTGGTCAAAACTCTTTTGACCTCAAGGATGGTCTATGTTCTATCTTCAATTTTCATCTCTTCCAGCTCTTCCCTTGTCTTAGAATTAAGGAACTTGATGATCTCGTTTTCCTGTGTTGGCATGTCTCCCAATTCTACTCTGATCTTCTCAATGGCCTGTTTGCTTCTCTGGACCATTCTGCTCAAACATGATCTGGATCATGGGCCATATCTCGTTCATGGACTTAGTGATGTCTGTCCATACACTCTCTTTAACCTTGGCCAATGTCTTTCCTACCACTGTTTGCTTCCGGAGTTGTTGTAACTCCTGTTTGAGCTGATCGTTCACCTACTTTTCCTTGGAGAGGATGGTATGAAAGGAAGATTTGAGTTCCTGAAGGTTCTCAATCTCCTTTTTTATCTTGTTGATCTATGTTTCCTGTAGGTTCATTTTTTCCATGGATTTAGCCAGGTCAGCTATCTTCTCCTGGGATGTCAATGGAGTTGCGGATGGGATTTCTGTCACTGACACTGTGCTCACTCCTGAAATTGGAATAGAACTCAATGGAATGACTTCCATTGGATTTAGTTTCTCTTTCTCTTTTAACAACTTCTCCATCTCAGCTTCCATCTCCTTAAGTTCTGCGTTCTGCTCCATGAGCAGCTTGAGCATTTCATCCTTCTCTCCCTCTTTCTCTGCTATCTCCTTTGCCTGCGAATCCTATGTGGGTGGGAGCTTCAGTTGCTTCCTCAAGGAGGCTATGTCAGAATTATTCTTGTTTATCATTTCCTCAGATGATTTTACATTTGAAGGATCGTAACCGATCTTGAGGACCAGCTCCTCCAAAGTCTTGATCCTATTGTCCTTTGCAAAGGACGATATCTTTTCCAGCTTGAGTTGTGTTTGAACATTGTTCACGGACACCTGCAGTTTGGACGTAGAAGTGGAAGCATACGCCAACATATAGAAAACCATTTCCCTTGTCTGCTTGTGCAGATCCATCTGGTCGGTCGGATGCACGTCCTTCGTCTAGAATTCGAAGGTGGCTCTTTTATAATCGGTGATCACCTTTGGATCTGGTACCTGTGCCTCAAGGAATTCCATATGCATTCTGCCCTTCTCGGTGTCTAATGCAGATAGTAGCCTATGGTGTGCAGTCGATGTCTGCTTCCAGAATTGGGTGCAAGTACTGCTGGTCAGGGTCCGGTTCCTTTTCTTTATCAAATCATATTTTTCAAAAATGCTCAGCTTCGGTGCCACCTTGCCTAGCTGGGTGGTCAATGGAGAATCTGTAGATTTTTTTGCCAGTGTTAAGTTTATGCCTTTATGGAGGCTTGAAACGAAGGGTGGAATACCAACTTTGGTCATTGTAGTAGACAGGGCTTCTTTTTCCCTAGTCGAGCCAGGAGCTGCAACAGTCTTACGCCTCTTGGTATGCAGTTGGAATTCCTCGGAAGATACCTCAGTGACAGGTGGAGATAAATCCTGCCTAGGCCTCTTCTCTTTAGGGACCTGTGGAGTGGTCGTTTGTGACACAGTGGCCGGGGGATCCTACTATTCTACTTCGATCAATGTGTTAGGCTCCCAGGCTCTCTGATTGGCGAACTTCTCAAATTCAGGCCTGGACACATGAACATACGAGATGTTCTTGTTTTTCACTCTCATATCTAAGATGATCCCACATGGATCATAGTGCCATGGGAAACTCATGAAGAATTTCATCTCCCTTGGCATCCTATCTGCTTCTTCCCCATTGCCCCGATTGTTGCAAATGAAGGAGATAATCTGCCCCTTGATCCTAAGTTGTTGCTTTTTCTTCAATGATACAAAATGGATATCATATGAATTTATAATCTTCCTTATATATTCCAACGCGAAAATTCTGACAGGCAGGTACTTAGGCAGCTTATACAGTGCCAACTCGCACCTGTATACTCTGATTTTGGTATAATTTTGATACAAGTACCAATCCCTAGTCTTTGTGTTGTCAGAGAGATGCAGGATCCTCTAAACTTCATCATTTATCTGAGGCTTGGGCCTGCCACTTAGCATACTTACCACCGGGTGGTAGAATTGGTCGATGAACTCCTTGAAACTGAAATCAATGGAGTTGTGCTTGAGCAAGGAGGTCCAGGCTGTGACTGCCTGAGGTCTACCATCTCCATCCATCTTCTGCATGGAAAAGCTAAATTTATCCACCTAGAAGAAGACGAACAAGTAGGCTAGTATTGATGAGTATCTAAACATGCCTTCCGTGCCAAAATTCATGAACTATTCGTGAATATTGTCGGCCAAGAATGTGCTGAAGTCAAACTGGGTGGTGGGGTTTTCATCGGTGGAGAAGATGGATAGAAAAACCAGAATGGGTTCATCTACCCACTGATCAGAATAGTATCCTAATAAAGCACAAAGGGATGAGATGACCTGGTTTCCTTTAGTTGAGAACATTGAATATGGGTAAGGAGGATTTTTGGAGGGAAATTGAGCGGATGGGGGAAGGAAGAGCTCGAATATTTGAGCTCTTTGGGAGAATTTCATTTTCTGGTATAATTTTGTAAGAATTTTCAGGTCGAAAGGTGACGGAGGGTCGGCTCGGGGAATTTGCATCATCTGGTCTATGGATTTGGGTGTGATGAGGAACAGGATCTCTCCGGATGAGGAGACAATGGCTCTTTGCTCGGGGATATAATGGGCTTGACACTTGAGAGAAAATTCGGGAAAATGGTGGATCTGAGGGGAGAGGTAGAGGGGTAAATTGGAGTCCCAGAGTCCAATTTCATCACTCTGGTCTAGGAAAACTTCCCTGAGCCACGACTGGAGGTCTGAGAAATCAAAATCGCATTTTTTTTCTGCGATTAACCAGTCATTGTCGACCAGTGGGATCCTGTACAGGTCGACATGAGGCGGGAGAAACGGATTCTCCACTCCTTCCGCTTGTTTGGTCTTTGGCACCATTTCTGCAGTAGTACCTGCAATAAACACAATGTTAGTGGGGGAAACTAACTGTGGATGAGGGCAACAGAATGTAACGGAGGAGTAAGCGGTGAATTTCTTTGGTGCGATGGGTGAATAGCGAAAGTAAGGGGAATAACGATAGTTTTAATTAAACTACGGTCATTTGGGCGCAGGAGACAGGTCAGATGGATAACGAAAAGGTTATCCAGTAATAAATGGCCAATGGATCATTTGAGGGTGAGATGGCGGGTGACGGTGACTGAGGGATACAGACGGGTGATGTGGCGGCTATCGATTGGAGGTAAAAGTCATAGTAGGGGTCTTTCCATGAGCGAATGGGGGGGAAGGACTGACAGCAGTTATGGGACATGACCATTTCGGGAAAGGTGGAAGGTGACGTCCAGAGGTGACAGAGGTCTATCAGATAGTAGAGGATGACGGGACTCGGGACCATTAGGTTGCTGCCACGTATAACGAGGGACCCGCCAGAGGAAGAATACCATTTCGGACCCTCCCCTCGGTTAAAAGTAGATCATCCGGGGGAGTCCAAAATACATCTTGGGCCGTTGATCTGTGTGCCTGTTTCTGAGCCGCAGATCTATGCGCTCTGTTTATGACACATTCCGGACCCCCCCCCCTCCATTAAAGGTAGAACGGATGGGGGGGTCCGGAATCCAACGTTGACTGTAGATTTGAGCACTCAATCCTGAGCCGTCCAGATGCACGCAAGACTTATCGTCGATTCCAACCCCCCCCTTCCTTCGGTTAAAAGCAGAATGGTCGGGGGGGGTCTGGAATGATCTGTACACCGTAGATCTGGGCACCATGATCAGGACCATTGATATGTGCAGGGAGCATAAGTGGGGAGAGAAAAACACATGTGCTGTGAAAAACTTAGGGTAAATGCATTTTATGGGTTTTTCCAAGGTTTTTCAAGTAGAGACCACCATGGGGCTTGACCAAACGATCTTTTAAGCATCTGAAACATGAAGCAACACTTACATCAAACTGGTTCTTATTGAAATGAAGCAACAAAGCAACTAGCCTATATTCTAACCTATCTTCCTATGACAATTAACCCACATTAGACTGTTGGGTTAAGAATTTACTCTACCCTGGGGCTATCTGACCAAGATTAGACAGTCTGGCCTGATTTATTCACTAATCTAATCCTAGACACTTTGGCTAAGATTAAACTATTTAGCCAAATCCATTCACTATCCTATCAACATCAAATTTAAAAAAGAACTTGGCCATGCTTGAAAGGTATGGACCAAGTTACTATTATTGCATGGGGCTTTTATTGAATTCTTTTATCCCCTCTTTTTCTTTCTTTCTTTTTCTTTTCTTTTCTTTCTTTTTTATTTTTTCTTTTCTTTTCTTTTCTTTTCTTTTTCTTTTCTTTTTCTTTTCTTTTTCTTTTTCAAATTATTTGCAGAATGAAAAATCATTTGTCAACAAAAACACTAGAGACAGATAATATCCCAGTCACCAGTTGATCCTATAAATTATAGGATGATAACACTTAATACATTAAAAACAAACGTATACTGTTTTTTAACATACACAAAATTATGCGGAAACATACAATAAATAAACACATGTGTAACATACAACATGTAATTAAGCATATATAAAGAGTACTTATCTATTTAAGAAGGCCACCAACTACGTGCAAACCTTCCACTAACCTCCCATCCTTATACCACATTGCTCCAATCTATGAGAAATGGGTCACCACTGATCTGGGACTAAACTCCACCCAGAGTAAAGGGAATCCTAGGTTAGGCTGAGGTTACAAATTCTCCAGGAAGGGTTCTGTCCCGAGGAGTCCACTACATCCACAACTTATAGTCCCTCATTCCCCACATTCCTAACCCACCCCAGGGAGTGTTCCCCTTCTCTACTCGATATTCCTTTGGCTACCCCACTCCCCTCCCAGGGATTTGTTACGAGGAAAATCTCTCTATGGATAGGGTAAACCACAAAAGATAGGTATGACTTCAGAAATCAACTCAATTCTAGCATATGCTATATAAACCAATGTGCAAGAGATATAATAAACATTCCTACCTTGTATAAATGTTTGATGATGTCCACCATTGAGCACTTTGACCCAAATATTTATACCTACAACAAGTTCTCAACAAACAAGCAGAGAAAGCATATAGTGATAATATAAAAGGTTAGCACATGAGATAGCATAATCCATTAATATTCAAAACAAACATGCCCATGGATAATAACTCATATATTTTCAAGATATCAATTGGACGGGAAAGGAGTATTTCTATTAATAAATGATTAGTAGAAGTGAAAACATTACAGACTTCCATGTCGGCATGGTTCAGAACCGAGAAACCAAGTTCCTTCCAGTTGGGCCTCCACCACTTCAATCCTCCACCAAAGGCAAGCTTATATAAGGGAGACAATGAGGTTCTCCATCAATAAGGGAAGATCTTGGGGGCTAAACATTGTGTTCAGACTTAAAGGACAAAGGGATGCAGACTCAATATGAAGTAATAATTTCTCTAGAGTAACTTTGCTCTCAAAGTTGAATTCTCTCTCTTTTTCCATAGCTCAGAATTGGATTCTTTATAGCCTTCAAAATGAAACTTAAGGGACAATTCAGAACGTTTCCAGTATATGGAAGGCCAAGGATCAGAGATCTCCTGTCGTGACATGGAAACCCGACATTTAATTTTGATGTTTTGGCACAAATCCTGATGTACGCAGGCTGTAGTGGAGCAGCCTGCATATACACTTGTTGTATAGGGTGCAAGATGCGTACAAGTGGAAAAACTTTATATTTTTTGTCTCTGGATTTATCAATAATGGAAAGTGAGTCTGCATAGGGAAATGGAGTAAGGCCCTCTCTACAAGATTTCATAGGGTGAGGCAAATCTTTCTCTAACAGATGCCCCCTAATGTGTGAGGTCAGAGGAGTATCTGCGATGGCTGAAATACATTATAAATAACCCAGAAGTGGAGTGGTAGAGAACCAACTGGACGAACTCAATTTCTCATTACATTGTGCATTGACTTTGCATACATGGTTGCCAAAAATACACTACAGATCCATGTGAAAATATACCAAACAAGTTTCCATGGCCATGAATATGAAAATACAAATGCGGTTACATGCCAAAATATGTCATAGTCATGAACAAGGCCCAGTAGAACCAGTCTCAAAAAATCAAGCTGAGGATATCTGTATACCATGGAGTACAATATGATATCCCATGATCACTGAAGTCATATAGGTACTGGTCCAATGAAAAGGAAGAAAAAGCTCAGGAAATCTGCGACCACATAGTGATGTCTTCAAGCCTTCTACGCAATCCACCAAAGGTGCAAGTCTACATCATGTGAATAAAGGAGTTGAGTTCAAACACAATGAGACATTGTTGGATTATCGGTCATTGATGTATACCATTAACAAATGAAAGACAACCTACTGATAATGAAAGTAGTTATCAAGGCACCGAGTACATTCTTAAAAGTGTGAATAGAGGATTTAGTTTCGAACACCTGAAGAATCCATCGATTAGGAGACATTGATGTATTCCCAACTGTCGATGGTGAGAGAGCTTGCCACTAATGACTGCAATCCTCAAGGTACCCATGAGACTGTTGGCCTCGTTTCTAGAATAAATGGGATGATGTTGATAGAAAGAGACCCACTAAAAGGAGAGCATTAAGGCATCTATCATCAGTCAACACGAGTTACAAAGTAGGAGCTTCATGATTTGGTGGAAATCAGACGAAGAACAAGTTCACAAATCAATGACCCTGTGTGTCTTTTGCATGTGCCAAGTGCAAGCGGTACACAAAAAAGACCCTCTAAATAGAAGCCAATGATGAAAACTGCTAACAAAGGCGAGGAAACCACCAATAAGGATAATGGCATCCAAGACACTACACGAATCCTAATGTGTGAATAGATGTCTTGTCATCGAACATAAGGGGAACCACCCAGTCAACGAACAATGATGAAATGTTGACTGTTGGGTTCAAGGTTACCTACCAATGATGAAAGTAGGGCCAGGGTGCATGATAGGACTATAGTATCATGTGATTTTGAGACAAACTAAGGGTATGGACAACATGCGAAGCCAATATTTCTAAGGAGTGGCTGACACAGGTTAATAGGCTTCCTTTGAACAAAGAGCATGAGACATATGGAGGACTTCGTCAGCATAGACCTGATGATGAAACCATAATATGCAGGAGGCATCGATGAAATTCTCTATAGGGATTGGAAGAGTAACCAATCCATAGAGAAGAATCTGTAACGAGCTCATCTTCCTAAGGCCATGATAATCCCAAAATTATGATGATGAATGGACTCAAATAATTTTGTGCTCTGTTCAAAGGGGACACGACTGCTACCAATATAATATAATACTCCCTTCCCGCCTGTCTTTTTTTGTTTTTTCATAGACAAATGAATGATATGATACAGAGGAGGAAACAAGTGTCACAAGTAAGAAAAACTAGTTCCAACAATGGAACATACCTATGCTCAATGCAGGGAAGTGCATGCGGGAGATGGACACTCGGGGAAATGTTCCCTCCTAGGTATAGGGTGTCAAATTGCGAAGGATATAAACAAGGCTCTTCTTGGTTGAGGATGAAAAATTGTTGAGGCAAACGGTTTATAACGCAAAGTGATAACCGACTATAGGCTCAATACTGCAAGCAAGGGCATGAGATGCAATCACAACTTAACGACAAAACATGTCCTTTTTTATGTATTTTAGTCTACTTGGTGTGAAAAAGGGATAAACTTGTGCCAAATAGACGTCTTTTCAAAATCAATTTTACGAGTGTGAAAGAGACAAGTTCACTCAACAATATTTTTGATTTTTGATAACGAGTCAGAAAAAAGCTTAACTAAGACTCACGACCTTTCAATTCCAATTTAATGAGTCTGAAAGGGACAAATCACTCGACAATATTTTCTCTTTTTAGATGAGTCAGAAAAGAGCTTAACTTGGACTCGTTGATTCTATTCTAAGAAAGATATAATGGGGGAGGCCAAGGCTCCCGTGCAAGACTTCTATGAAATTTCAACAACTTATGAAGAGCTGACACAAGCTTGGGAAAACCCAAATCTTTCCAAGTCGAGGAGGATAAAATACTTTCAAAGGTTACCTTATCTACAATACATCGAAGAATGCCCCTTATATGTAAGGGTGTAGAAGAAGGAAGTCGAGGCTCTACAAGATCATTCCAATTAAAGGAATCCACTCTAGGACTTGGAGGGAGCATACTCGAAGAGAGTGGAATGCTCCCTAGTGAAGAAGGTACATAACTAGAAATGCTAAGGACATAGTCGAAGGATGCATAACCCTCCAAAATAAGAGTGGGATTGATTGAAGATTTCATCGGTAATGTCACTTCCCTAGACTTGTCACTCTCCAAGAGAAGAGTGGGGTCGGTCAAATATTGCATCGACATGATCGCTTCTTCAACCATTGGTTGAATAGGATGTGAGACAACATAGTCAAGAGATGCATCATCCACAAAAATAGGAGTGGTGTTAGTCGAATATTGCATCAACATGACCGCTGGTTGAACAGGATGTGAGACAACAAGGTCAATGGATGCACCATCCCCTAAAGGAAGATGGGTGTCAGCCAAAGATTGCATCAACATGACTGTTGTATCAACCAAAGAAGTTTGGGAAGCTAAAGATAACTCAGAACCTGAAGGGACCACAGGAAAGGACCACACTTATTGTACCACAGTAGTAGCAGGGCATAAATGAGTAAGGTGATCTCCTTTGCAAAGCCTATACAGGAACTTGGGCTTACATATTACACATCCATGCTTCTCAATCATATGAATTCCCCCATCATAACTTGCAGTGGCTGGTGACACGCTCCCAACATGACTTGTAGATGTTGGTAGAAAATATCCAACATGACTAGCATAGGTTGGTGATGAATCCCCAACATGACTAGTATAGGTTGGTGATGTATCCCCAACATGACTAGCATAGGTTGGTGATGTATGTGCAATGTGACTATAAAGGACTAGAATTGTGCCCCTAGCATGACTTGCAATGGCTGGTTTCCGGTCTTGAACATGATTAGCAGAGGTTGTCAACCCATCTCCAACATGACTAACAAAGGTTGGTGATATAATGCCAATATGTAGCTTACCCTCACAAGACGAAGTCGAGGAAGGTAGGGTCCACGGATCACTAAAATAGGAAGTGCGGAAAGGAATGGACCTCCCTGTCAAAACAAGCCTATTAGACATGGAAAAAAAATGATGGTTTGGTGCCGAGAAGTCGAAAGTACCCATAAGGGAATAATACATTCTGACATCGATATTCTTAGTTGTCGGTTGAGAATTTTCGATCACAGGGATGGACTGTCCAAGAGATGCATTAGGACTAGATCACGCAAAGGATAACTGATCTATCTTCATGATATTCCCCTCATGAGGAAAAAAAAGAATACAGAAGACGAATGATACGACGACGATCATAGCATAAGTCCAATTGGGACCTAGTAACAGGTTATAATCAAGAGTCACATCAACTACCTCTACTTCCACCTCTATCGTCTTCCCACCTAACTGGACTAGAAAGGCAGGTAGAATACCGTGAGGGAGGAAGGAATGACCGTCAAAAGAATTCAACATGTTCAATGACTTGGAAAGAGTCGAAGAACCGAGAGCTTTCCAACAAGCCAGGGACGTCACACATGTAGCAGTGCCTTCATAAAAAATCGCACATTTGATGGTATACTTTGAGTACTCCATGTGGATTTGGAAAGTCACATGGTAAGGCAAGCGGGGCATAACATCTGTGATGTAAAACTTGATAACTTTTGAGTTACTAGGTTCTAGATATCCTAAAGAAAAGAGTAAGACATTCCTCTGTGAAGGACATGTCTGGAGTACCTCCAAGGCTGACATTGCACAAGGGGTTTGACCCAGGTCCTCAATAATAGATTAGTTATGGGTAGCTCTAGCATTTGGATTATGGGTAGAGTGCTTAAGTACTCCTTTCAGAATACGAGGCAGTGGCTCCAGTTTCTCAATCTGTAAAGTCTTCTCCGGAGGAGGAGGATATTATAGACCAGGATTAGTTTGTTTAGAACTATAGTCTCGATATCGAGTGGCTACATCTCTTTTAGAATCAACCATATTGATACATAAATGGTCGCCATCTTGTGACTGTTGGTTTTGACCTCCACCAGCCATATTTCTGGCGTTTAATGAGCTTGAGGCTAAGTGCTAATTATGTGGGAATGGACTCGTTAGTACGGCGGACGATTGAGCTAATAGCCTCGCAACTTCTGCAAGTTTGGGGCACAAATGGGTAAGGTGGTCATCTGTGAAAAGATTAGAGGGAAACTTCACCTTACGTCTTTCTCATTTTCCCTCTCCATCATTACTATAAATCTTCTCATTATTATTATTGTCCTTGGATTTATTACCATTTTTCCCACACTTACGGTTATTGCATCCTTTCTTCTTATTCACTCCTAGTTGCTAGTTACCATTCAGGTTGGTCGATGATTGCACGAAGTGTACATCCTCCGACTGAGTGGGATTGGAAGACACAAATGAGGCTGGTCCTCCTGCATACTGGCTTAAATACAACTCTTTCAACTGGTTTGTCACCGAGTCTGCAGACTTTACATTGGTAGAACCTATAATGACATCGGCATGAGGCCCAGGATTTTTCCTAGGGTCGTAAGTAGACCGTAGTGCTTCAGGAAGAAGGTGGTATAACATCCCAGACTGAGAATTTATAAAATCTAACTGATGGTCTCTAAATATTGATTCTTCTTCAGTGGTAACCCCGGAAGTAGAAACATCCTTTGAGATAGGAGGGTGGAAATACTTAAGAAACCATTCTAAAAGAAAGGGAGGGGGTATATGGGTCTTAATCAACATCTTTTTTCTACGCCACTCCTAGATATGGTCCGATATATGAGTGGCGATGTCCTGGCATAAAGTTGATAACAATTCTAAGCTAACATCATAATGAATGGGCAACTAGAAGTGGTTAGGAAATGCCATTACCAATTGACTAAAAGTCCCATATGCCCCCTTGGGTAGGTCAATATACCATTTTGCAGCAACCCCGATGAGGGTGTGTTGAAATAATCTCAAATGAATAGAATTGTCATTAATGGACTTTAATGAGAACCAAAGGTGAAAAGTAGTGACATGATCACTAGGATCCTCTCCATTCTTACCCTCGAACTTCAGAATGTCAGAAGGAAGTTTAGTTGGGACCGGGGGCCATGTAGGATTGTGACTCACAATGTCGTTCATTAACTTAGATAAATATGGCATATTAAGTGTGGCTAAAAAAGGGAGGCAAGGTTGCAACATCTGGCCCCAACCTCCCAGGAAAGATTGTGCTTGCAGATATGGAGGCCATCCAGGGTTTTGGTAAACACCATGGCCTTGTTTGACATTATAAGGCCCTCCTATGGGCTGATTCATATAAGGTTGGTTGGGAATCATTCTAACAAGAATGTTCTGTTGAGGGTTATAGAAATTGTCCCCAGTCGGATTGGATCTGGATTGGGGGTTTCCCAAAGTGTGAAAATGACCTCACCCAGGTTGAAAATGGGAGGATAAAGGTGGATGCGTCATGCCAAAAGTATTGGTCGGAATATGCACCAAGGAGGTGGGGTTCTAAGACAGAACTTGAGCTAAAGCTTGTCCTCCAGGTTGAATATTCCACCCAGAAGTAGGAGGATTGGACCCAGGGTTAAAAGTAGGGATACCCCCCATATTAGGATTCATTTGAGGGATTTGAGATCCACCAAATTAAAAAGGAGTGTAGGGAGGTGTACTTCCCCCAAGCCCAATTCTAGCATTAGGTCCAACAACTGGGATGGAGTTCAAAAACTGTGAAGTGAAGTTAGGCATACCGTAAGAAAATGGACTAGAAACCATAGGGATGGACTGGAAATTGTAGCCCGGTGAGTGGCCAAGAGACCCAAAGGGCTTCAAGGTGTTAGCTTGAGCATTAACTATAGGTCAGGCCATAGTAATGATAGGTACCTCCAGCACTACGACCATAGAGGTTGCAGGAGTCGAAGGGGTTCCATTAACTATAGTGGGTATGGGAGTTGAAGGGATCCCATAATTATGAAGATTAGATTTAGTGCTCATCCTTGTAGAATCATAAGTCTGAACGGTGGACGTGTGTGTACCACGTATAATAACTCTACGCCTTTTATAAGGCAAGGAAATTACATCTGATGGTAACTGTAACAAGTAATGGGACCGATGGGGAGGTTGGTCCTACTCCAAGATGACTTAAGACTCTAAATATAAAAAATATATCCTAAGGAAAACTAGTAAGCAAAGAGCACACCAAAAGTCAAATGGCTAATATGCATGCAAACGGGGTAAAGTGGTTGAGTGGCCTCCCTCCCTAAAGAAGGTATGTCTTGCCCAAGAGGGGCCTGAGACTCCCTACTAAATATCAGAGGTAACAAAATCAGTTATAAGAGCCCTCATGGGATTAACAACTAGTCGATCAGATCCCCCTGGAGAGGTAATCCTCCATAAAGGTTGTGTGTTTTCCGAACCTTATCAGACCCAGGGTACCTGTAGAATAACCCCTGCAAGTAACTTATGAGAAACCTAAGTTAAACAACTAATAAACCACTATATAATCGATGCACAGGTGAGCAGTTGTAAGTTAGGTCCACCATATGGGTAGGGTAGCAAAGCTCAAAATCTTAAAAGCATCACCTCTCACGGAGGTAAAGTCACTAACAATATCCCCATATACGAATAGATCCCAAGAAATATATTTGACGCTAGGAAGGTATCGGGGGGGTATTCCTTCAACCAACTTCGTGCAACCTCATGATTAACTCCGGTGTGAGAGGAGCCTCCTGATCTTACCAATTATACAATGGATTTCTCCACTCCCTGACTCAGACACATATGTTGATTTAATTTCCTTGGAGAAGTTTACTCACAAAATCCTATTCCAAGGTACTAAATCCTAGGCTAGTTTGTGCACCCTAGAAAATAAAGTCATTACTAATAAATTTTAAATTATAGTGTTGATTTTATGGCCATGATTACTCAAAAAGGTATGGTAATGAAACTGATGGTGTTATGACTCTGAAAGAAAAGTAAATATGAAAGTAATGCAAAGTCCTAACTTTAACTTTTGATGAATGATATGCTCCTAAAAAATCATGCAATTTTCAAATTCAAATCCACAATTCTGAAGTAAAGTTCTAATCTTTCACTATATGCACTAAGCTAATGATAGATATTCAAAGACAAAAACGCCAAGCAATGCAAAATGCCTATTTTTGTTTTTTCAATATATCGAAACTGAAAATGCATGGACTGAAAAGTAACTTGATATATGGTCATACTGTGTATAAAAAAGAGATAACTCAAGCATGATATCAAGCAACAAAACACCTATCCCAATGTATAAGGACAATAAAAATGAAAAGATGAAGAGAAAGACTTCACCCAAAAATTCAACCAAAAGAGGGTTTCTTGTCATCCCACAAGCACTCAATAGGCATTACAGAGACCTAAGAAGGCTCAACAAGCATCAAATCCCACCCAGCAAACACTAGACCAAGAGAAAAAGAAAGGAAAAGAGGTGTACATGACTATTTGGGCAAACAAAGCATGTACACACAAGTTGCAGTGAGACAACCTGCATGTATACGCGACTGTCAAGGAAAAATGTGCGTATATGCTTTGAAACAAGGCTAGGCAAGGGAGAAAGGATGAAAACTCAAACCCATAGTGAACATGATCTATCAAGAAATGTTACGATAAGAACCACAATAGAAACAAGACAAATCTAAGGAGAAAAGTACTTCAAATCCTAAGAAATAATATTCCTCCCCAGTACGGTCTCCAATTCTGTTACGAGAAAAATCTCTCTATGGATACGGTAAACCATAACAGACAGGTATTACTGTAGAAATCAACTCAATTCCAACATATGCTATATAAACCAATGTGAAAGAGATATAAGAAAGAGGCCTACCTCATCCAAACATTTTATTATGTCCACCATTGAGCACTTTGACCCAAAGCTTTATACCTGCAACAAGTTCTCAACAAACAAGCAGACCAAGCATATAGCGATAATATAAAAGGTTAGGACATTAGATATCATAATCCATTAATATACAAAACAAACATGCCCATGGATAATAACTCATATATTTTCAAGATATCAATTGTACGGGAAAGGAGTATTTCTACTAATAAATGATCAACAGAAGTGAAAACATTACAGACTTCCATTTCAACATGGTTTAGAACCGAGAAACCAAGTTCCTTCCAGCTAGGCCTCCACCACTTCAATCCTCCACCAAATGAAATCTCATAGAAGGGAGACAATGAGGTTCTCCATCAATAAGGGAAGATATTGGGGGCTGAAAACTGTGTTCAGACTTAAAGGACAAAGGGATGAAGACTCAATATGAAGTAATAATTTCTCCAGAGTAACTTTTCTCTCAAAGTTGAATTCTCTTTCTTTTTCCATAGCTCGGAATTGGCTTCTTTATAGCCTTCAAAATGAAAATGAAGGGCCGAGTCGGAACATTTCCAATATATGGAAGGCCATGGATCAGAGATCTCCTATTGTGACATGGAAACCTGACATTTAATTTTGATTTTTTGGCACAAATCCCGATGTATGTGGACTATAGTGGAGAATCTTGCATATACACTTGTTGTATAGGGTGAAAGATGCATACAAGTGGAAAAAATTTATATTTTTGTCTTTGGATTTATCAATTAGGGAAAGTGAGTATGCATAGGGAATGGAGTAACACCCTCTCTACAAGATTTCATAGGGTGAGGTAAATCTTTCTCTAACAGGCTTCAACAATAATCCAGATAGGGAGTCTCAAATAACTACAACTATTGTGAGGTTCCCTATGGGAAAATCACTTCCCCAACAACCTCTCTCACCTAGAGAGAGTTTCTCATAGGCCTGACAAATTTCTTCTTCAATCCATCTCCCACACCAATCCAGTTAGGGTAATAACAACAACAAAATCATGTATGGGCTCTGGTAATGATAGAAAGCCACACCATTCCAGAGAAAAGCGTGGGCAACAACAATGAAATGGCTAGGGTATGATATGGTTCAGGCACTGTGCAGTTGTTCTATGCTTCAAAGGATGAAAATGGGTTAGCTTCATGAGGTTTTTAGGTTTTGAGAGATTGCATAGGTCAACAATGGATGAAGTGGTTGGCTGCTTGAATGCTAAATGTATGAGTGTGTAAGTGAATGGGGAGAGCGCTCCTCTTCCTGGGAATAATTCCCTATTAAATTTTCATGTGTCTTGGTTGACACCTCGCTCTCTAGGAGTGCGTCCCTATCCACTTGGAGCTTGTTCCTTTCCCCAAAGGAACTTAGGATAGAAATCATTATCCTCCAACATTCCTTTTAGAATAATATTAAATTATTCCTTCTTTAGATAAGCCTTCTGGCTTACCCTTTTACCTTAGCTTCTTAGCCCCTTCCCTTCCCCTACCTAATGGATCTTAGTCCCCTATAACTCTTTCTTCGTGGTCGGTCTGCAAAAAACAATGCATTTATATTAATGATATGAGTATTTACATATATAGAAAAAGGATTAGTAGCCTTTATCATCTAGGCTCTCTAGCCTAATCATCACATAATCCTCCTAGATTATAATCACTTGTCTCACCAACCTATAAACATAATTACAATTCATCAGAGGCACAGCCTTGGGGTATTACATTTGGATATTCCTTCAGGTTGGAGCCTCCTTCCAGTTGGAGCTAGAGAATTTAGGGAGTTGTATCTTCCTTTAGGTTGGAGTCTATAAACAGGGGGTTGGTGCCTCCTTTCAGTTGGTGCTAGATAATTTTGGAAGTTGGTTCTTCCGGTGAATGTAATTTTCAAGATATATATTAAAACTAATTTTGTGGTTTTCTCCCATTTGGGTTTCCATGCAAAATTCTTGTGTATTGTGTATCTCTGGTTACATGTTTATGATATCTTGAATGAAATCATAAGTGATAGATTGTTGATAAGTTAATGTTTACATGTTGTGATTAAAGATGGTAAAAAGTGCTCAATAATGATTCACTCCCCCCTCTCATTATTGGTGAATATTAAAACAAAGAAAAATATAGAATTCAAGTGGGGTCCTAAGGAAAAGGAATCCTTCACAAGGGTTAAGGAAGAAATAGAAAAATCTCCATCTCTATTAAGTCATGATTTTAATAAAGAATTCATTTTATATACCTTCGGTCCTAAAATAGAATTTGTAGTTCTCCCCATTCATAATAATGATGAAGGGGATGAGTTTCCAATTGCATTCATGAGTTCAATATTTCAAGGAGAAAAAAAAATTACCTTGAAGTTGAAAAACAACTTTATGCAATTTTCAAAGAAGTTAAGCACTATAGGCTATACCTGCTAAAATATAGAACCAAAATAGTTATACCCTACCTTGTTGTTAGAAATCTCTTGGTACAGAATGATTTATGATAGAAACGAGCAAATTGGATGACTTCCCTACAAGAGTAGGACATGGATATTAATCTTGCTAAAATAGTGAAAAGCGAAGGACTTTGCAAACTTGCAGTAGAATCAAAAGAGGTATAGGATGATGATGAAAAGTTATATGAGGTAGGAGTTGTAATTCAGAATGAAATTTACTATATACTTGTACACACAGACCCCTGGCATTATGAACTGAGATATTACCTCACACATGGTAGTGCCCCTTAATACTTGAAGCCAAGGAATATCCCTCAGGCTAAGATCTTCCCATTATTAGTTAGTTAGTGGGATACTTTTTAGAAAGAATTATGATGATGTACTACTAAGGTGCCTAGAGAAAAATGATGTTGAAAAGGTTCTGCAAGAACTTCATGATGGTCATGTTGGAGGAAATTTTGGGGGAGACAACACAACCCACAATATTCTCAAGGTGGGATGTTATTGGCTTACTATGTTCAAATATGCACATGATTATGCCAGGAAATGTGTAGTGGCAGAAATTAGCTAGAAGAGAGAAGAAACTTGCATTCCCCCTACAACTTGTTTTAGTTGATATCTCATTTCAATAATGGGATCTAGATACAATTGGGGAAATTAATCCCAACTCATCCCAGCTTCATAAATACATTCTAACTCCAACATATTACTTTATGTATTGGACAGAAGAAATACCCCTCAAGATGGTGAATGAAAACCACGTGATCTCTTTCCTTGAATCACATATAGTCACTAGGTTTGGTGTTCCTCAATATTTGGTATTTGATAATGATAAGTCATTTTCTTCCTTGAAACTAATTGAATATTCCCTAGAAAACCATACAAAAATAAAATATGTTGCAGTGTCTACCAACAAAAATCTAATTAGGATCCTTAAAAATGCTGTAACATATTGTTGGCATAGGCCATTTTGGGGAAAAACGCAACAATTAATGAAGGCAATTAGAAAGTGGACCAGAAAAGGAGTGCACACCAGAAAATAGGGAAAATCAGTAAAGTCAAAGGAAGGAAGAAGGGCATAGATTAACGAGGAAAAGGTTGGATTTTGAACCAACCCTGCTCAGGGAGTTAGAATGTGGACAAACCTAATCCACTTAGGGTTAATGGGTTAAGGGTTTGGTCATTGTAACGGGTAATTTAACCCATTTTCGTAATATAAATATGTGTGGTGAGATCTAAGGATATCTAGTTACGATTATTGTTATTTGTTGAGCTAATATTGAGATGATCTTTGAGTTAGTTTTGGATACATAGAGATGCATTGTAATCAAGGGAAATATCACAAGCTCTAGATCTTAGTGTGATCTTTTCAACCTCATATGTAATGTGCACAGTGCAATAACTTGATGAGGAATAATAACAGAGTGAATAAATCCAAATATTTGTGTATGTAGCCCAGGGGGATGAACCACGGTAAAAATTGTGTCTTTATGTGGAATGATTTCTTTATTTCTTGTTTATTTATGTTTAATGGATGAATATCCTAGAGTTAAAATGCAGTGTGCACTAGAATATTCAAGATATTTACTACAGAATGAACTTTAATGAATTTAATTGATTACATAATAGTAGATATGGATATAATGTTGCATTAGAACGATAGATCTAAAGTATGTTGAGGTAGAAGTAATGTTTATCATCCCTACATTAGCCTCCCTTCCATGATTGTAGACATCTGGGTCATGTAGTAATACATAAGCCATATCGGTTGAGATTTCATTATGAACTTTGTGCACAATGTTTCTTTTTGGTCTCCAGAAGGGCCAATGGTTTGGAGGGTTTTTTTGAAAACCTGAAGTAGAACCGAGGTCAGCCCAAACATCCAACAAATGGTTATGTTGCCAGCTGGAACCTAGAAGAACAGATTGGATGGGATTTGTTGAGAAGTACAGTGAAGAGAATGCAATATTAGAAAGGTATTTCCATACCATGGAACCCCACTAAAGGGGTTGTCAACAAAAGGGCTCAAGTTTGCACAAAAATACAATAGAAGCTCCAGGTATACACTGTGCCAATATTTGGAAAGGTATGTATTTACTGATCTTCATGAGGAATTTTTATGTTATTTTCCACATTTTCTACAGGAGTGGATATTGAGATTGAAGGAAAATAACCCAACTCATAGGATAAGACCAGTAAAATGGACTACTGAGAATATTATGCAGCTACAAAAAGTTAACAATCAATTCACGTGCATAGTCAATTTATGGCTAGACAACATTATTGCAGGATTCATTATCGAGTTTGCAGTTGATACTACAAAATAATATATTACTACAGAGCACTAATTTTTGAAGGGTCCAAGAGAAAGGTATATTATGTTAGGGTCCTAACCCTCACATAGGTAGAACATTATATTCAGATGTAATAAAGGTCAATATTAACAAGGCCTTTCAATAAAATAGAATAAGGTGGATGTAAGAAGACCTAATAGAAGCTTTCACTTCTAGAAGGATCTTCCTCTAGATGTTTCTTTTTAGTATAAATAGGAGTCGAGGGTATGAGAACCCTAGCTTGGATATTATTTAATAGAGCTCTTCTCAACTGGAGGTTGCCCCCTCAAAGAGGCCCGTGAACATTGCTTTCAGATTCAAAGTGTTATTTATGTTGTTATTCTTATATCATTTCAGTGTTATTGTGGTGAATGTTCTGGTTATATTGTTGTTATTCTGCCATTACTGGCATTTTATTTCTGTTCTGCATACATTTTATATCTGGTATATTACAAGTGGTATCAGAGCACTTTCCTCGGCAAAAAGTTTGGGTTAATTTTATTTTTTCAGGGTAGAGACATATTCCAACATCTTTAAGCCACAGAGATCTATCATTATGCGCATAAACCTGCGGTTGAGGGATTCATACATGCAGGAAATACAATTGGTACTTAAGTGCACATTTGTTGGCCACCCTTGTAAACCCTATTGGTACCCCTTCGAGTGGTAGCACATCAGACAACACCTGTGTATAGATCGGCCTAGATTACCTGAAGCCCTGTTTAGATAAACCGATCAGTCGTTTGACTGCTATAGTGTCACCGAGAACAACACTTAGGAAGATACTCTATAGTACCTAGGTAGTCGGGTAGTATGGCTAAGGGTACGGTCTATTCTCCTTAGTCAGTACCCTAAGATATTGGGCCAAGTACTACTGTTGGACCCCGCACGTATATCAGAAAGATATAGCATAGGGAAAACCCTTGTATGTAGAACCCTTGGATACCTAAACCTTGGGGACAGAAACATAAACAAATTAAAACAAACAAGATCTATTGCCACACAACTATGTTCGGGTTGCCAAGTAAATACACATTTCTTTCTGGTTAAGAATTTGGGCATTTCCTCTCTGTAGTATTCTTGAGACCGGCATATAAATCCGTAATAATAATAATAATAATAATAATAATAATAATAAATAAATTTCACCAGTATTTGAGACCTATTCCATTGGATTCATCTCTTTGCCCTTATCACATTCATCCATATCATTTTTTTAGAAAAAACATTTTTACCCCGCCCGCCCATTTTCAGTTCCCCCACCCTCATGGCTCATACTCGTAGCCAAGACTTGGAAACTCACTTCAACACCTTGCAATATGGTCTCATTGAGACCCAACAAGAAGTGAAACAACTCAAATGCCAATGTTGTTGCCATCAATACAACCATGCATTCCTCAATGGGCGAAATCAAACAAGACCTCACCACCCAACTTGAATCAGTATTTTCGACACTCTGCACCAAACTTCATATCCCTATAGATAACCCTTCCTCTTCCTCACCCCCACATATTGAAGGTGACCATTCCTCTCATTCCCATACCTTATAGAACCATCACTTTCAACGTGACCTACGTCTCCTGTGGGTGGATGTGACCAAATTTGATGGCTCAGACCCCACTGGTTGGGTAACCCAAATGGAACATTACTTCTCTTTATACAGCATTACAAATGACTTGGACAAACTCCGGTATGGTGTTCTCCATCTAGATTAAGAACGTTGGAAATGGTGGCAATGGAGAAAAAATTCTCGTCAAGGGTATATTGCTTGGACACAATTTGTGGCAGAGCTTTATGAACACTTTGACACTAACACCAACCATTTGGGTCGTTTGACAAAGCTGAAACAATTAGGAATAGTGGAAGACTTTATATCTTCCTTTGAGCACCTAGCTTTTAGAACAGAGGGCATGTCTGATGCCTTTTTCTGAGAGTGTTTTATCAGCAGCCTCAAGGATGAAATTAGGGCCCATGTCCTCATGGATTGGCCTAAGAGTTGGGTGGAGGCTACCAAAAGAGATAAAGAAGAACAATAGGTTGTATCTTCTCAAAATTGAAAACCCTCCTTTATCCCTCGCCCTAAACCAGTAAATCCCACTACTCCCTCTGCTCCACTAAAGATCCAAAAATTGACCAGGGATGAAATGGTTGAACGCCAACTCAAAGGCCTTTGTTATAAATTTGATGAAAAATATTTCCTGGGCCACAAGTGTAAAGAACGAAATCTTTTTATGGCCATCTCCGAGGAGATTTCAGAAGAAGATGAAGAAAATCCCTCTATGTCTGAGTCACCTGAATCCACTGACATAACCCCTCCCTCAGACCTTCCTGAAGTAGAACCAGTCATTTCCCTCAATGCTCTCACTGGCTTCTCCGCTCCCCAAACCCTCAAGCTAATCGGTTACATCAAGCATCAGAAGGTCATCATTCTGGTTGATAGTTGCAACACCCATAATTTTATTCATCGTCGCATTGCCCAAGAAACTCATTGCTACATCCATGCCGTCAATAATTTCCAAATTATGATTGCCAATGGTGGTTCCATGAAGTGTGGAAGGCATTGTGAAAATGTGCATCTCCAAATTGGTGACTACTACCTGAAATCCCATATGTTTTCTATCGACATGGGAGGTTGTGACATTGTGTTGGGTGCAGACTGGCTAAGGACTTTGGGTCCCATTCTCATGGATTTTAAAGACTTAACCATGCAATTCAACTAGGAGGGCCACCAATATAAGTTCCAAGGCATCACTTCCAGTTCACCTGAGATCATTAGTTCCCATCGCATGGAAAAGATGCTCAAAAAGGGTCATTCGGGTGTTATCGCCCAACTCCATGCCATACAAGAAAAAGAGACACCCTCGGTATCGCAAGACCTCCAAACCATACTTTCTAAACATCAATTGGTCTTTTCCACTCCCCAAGGCCTCCCTCCTTCCCATGGTGTTCATGATCATTCCATTTCCCTTGTACCTGGAAGCCTTCCTCCCAACATATGTCCATATCATCACCCCTTTTCCCAAAAAAATGAAATTGAGAAAATGGTCTAGGAACTCCTTAATGTAGGCATTATCCGCCCTAGTACGAGCCCCTACTTGATGCAGGAGCATCGTAAGAAGCCATCCAAGCAAGCAACGTAAAAAGCGGAAGACAACTAGAAGACCTCCAATGCACGTTTTTGAAATGTTTTTGAAGCATTAATGTAATGGTTAAAGGGAAGCGTACTTGCATATTGTAAATAGATCATGAGCGATTTTCTCTCATCTGTAGAAGGTAGAGGCATTTATGCATAGTTAATGAAAGTAGGTAGGTTTGAATTAGAGATTAGACAGTTTGGAAGAACAGGAGGGAAAACGGATATAGACACCCTCATCTTTGTATCATGGTATCATTAGATCATTGTAACATTAGCATAGAGCAGAAGAAGAAGAAAGTTGTAGCAAAAAGTTGTAGAGAAGAACCCATGTACAGAAGCTTTGAATTAATATATGAAGCTTTGAATTAGACTCATGGTGTTATGATGTTTTCTATGTATACATGTTGACTGGTATGTTGATAGTTGTTTATTCTCTCTGTTATGCATTTACTTGAAATACTGTATTGTATGTATGATTTCATGTTGGATGTTTGAAGTCTGAGAGAGAGAGAATGAGTTTCAATTGTTTCTCTTCCTGAGTGAGAGAAGTTCCTACAAGGAGTGTAGTGAAGCGTCCGCAAGGAGTGCATTGACAAAGGTTCAGAGTTTATCTCTGAAAGCTTAGGATGGATACCGTTGTTCTCATTCCAGCAGAAGTGCAAGTGAAGCACAAGAGCCGTGCAAGGCGTGCACAAGCTAGTTGAGTCCTTAGAAGTTATTAACTAAGGGAGAATAGAGAAAGACTATTGTCACAGAAGGTGCATAGAGTCGAGAGTTCAAACACGCAGAAGTATTTGGAGGTCTGCCACAAGGAGTGCAAGCAGAGGTCCTTTTTCGAGGCTTGAATTTACCAGAGAAATCTCAGAAGGGGTGGTGCCTTTGAAGTGTTCGAAGGAAGGTAGAAAGAAGAATATTCATGCAGAAGGTTAAGTGCCAGTGAAGGAAAATTGGTTTGTTCCATAGATATTCTTGAGGGAAGAATCGAACGGTCAAAATTCTCTGTGGAGAATGCACAAAATAGCAAGGATCGTAGGATCCAAGAGAGCTGCGGGGAAGATAAGCATTGGACGAATCCATCTTTCGAGAGGTAGGATCCAATGTGGACCATTGATTGTGACTACTGGATCATTGAGATCATTTCAGAATTTTGGGGCTTGTAAGTCTTAATTGTGGATGAAGCATGTGGTCACTTGAACTCTTGAAGCGTGAACTGGATTGTCGTGTGTGAAGGCGAGGAGAAAACTTTTCGGCGTTTCAGAATTTTGGATTTCAAAATTTTGGGGGTCCTGGTGACAAGGAGTCAGGCATAGTAGAGCAAAAATCCCAAAGTTATGAGTTGCGACACAACTTGATGTGCATTTCCGGATTTCAGTAATTCAGGATTCAGAATATCGAAAATCCTGATGACAAGGAGCCAGGGGCCTTTGTATTGAAAAAAACTCGGAGTTGCGAAACTTGAAAAATCCTTTGAAGTGGAATTTTGGAATTTTGGGGATTGGGGTTTCGGCATTCTCGTTGAAAAGGATTTGGGACACTTCATGTCAGAAATCCCAAATTTGCGAAACACAAAATATCTGTGAAGGGGCATTTCGACATTTCGGTGTTTCGGGGTTTGGGGATTCAGGATTTGTGGTGACAAGTGTTTTGGGATCGAGAGTTTCGAAATCCTGGTACCCGAAAGCCCGAAATAACGTGAGATGTTGGATCTTAAGGAAGGCTACCAGCCGTTGATTCCATAGAAGGCATCGCTTTGGAATTTGGGGTTTCGAAGTGATAGTGGAATGGCAGTCGAAGACTGATTCAAGTTCCGAAAGCTGGGAAGGTGACAGGTGGCGAGTTTTTCTCAATAGTCGGAGTCAGACTCCATTGAATGTTTTGGGGATTGGGGGTTGGAGAGTTAGGAAACCTCACGTTAGGATTTGTGAAATCGCGATGTGCGAAACCCTGAAAAAGAAAAAAACCCGTTGAGGAGCAAAAATTTGATGAACGTGTCGGGATTCGACAATTCGACACTTTAGGAAACAAGAGATCGGGGTTCTCTATTATGGAATTCCCGAAATTGTGAAACGCGGTACAAAAGCAGAGGAGGATGTGGCCAAAGACTTCGGTGTTTCATCATTTCAGGTTTCGGTAGGTGGAAGGGCCCAGAGCCTCGACAGCAGGGACCGTGAAACCACAAAACCCAAAGTCCTTTGTGGCTTGAACAAAGGGGTTGATTAACCCTCGGCGTGGTTGTAGTGAAGATATTGAGCGGATCTCGGCCCTAGGCCAGGGGGTCTGCATCACTACTCGCCTCCTGTGTTCATGGTCCTGAGGAAAGAAGGTTCTTAGCGAATGTGTCCTAACTTCTGTGCCCTCAACAAACTTACCATTAAAGACAAATTCCCCATTCCTGTCATTGATGACCTCCTAGATGAATTGAGTGGTGCCCAATTCTTCACTAAACTGGATCTTCGTTTGGGATACCACCAGATATGTATGAAAGAGGCAGATAGTCCCAAGACTTCCTTTAGAACTCATGAGGGCAACTATGATTTTTTGGTCATGCCCTTTGGCTTGTGTAAAGCCCCCTCCACCTTCCAAAGCCTCATGAATCATGTATTCCGTCCTTTTCTCTGCCATTTTATCTTAGTTTTCTTTGATGATATCCTCATCTATAGCAAAACCTGGACAGACCATCTTTCTCATGTGGATCAAGTTCTCCATCTACTCTCTTAGCACCAACTTTTCCTAAAACAGTCTAAATGTTCTTTTGGCACCTCAGAAGTAGAATACTTGGGTCATCTGGTTGGAAAATATGGCATCAGGGTGGATCCTAAAAATATTGAAGCTATGCAAGACTAGCCTCACCCAAAGACTCTTAAGAGCTTGCATGGATTTCTTGGCTTAACAAGGTATTATCGCAAGTTTGTTAAGAATTAATGGAAGATTGCAGCACCTCTGATTGCTCTCCTAAAAAAGAACTCTTTCACTTGGAATCCAGTTGCTGCTCAAGCTTTTAAAACCTTGAAGATGGCTATGTGCACCACTCTAGTCCTCCCCCTTCCTGATTTCACAAAGACCTTTGTGTTGGAATGTGATGCCTCAGGGAAAGGAATTGGTGATGTCCTTATGCAAGAGGGTCGACCTTTGGCCTTTACCAACAAGCAACTATATGAAAGAAATCTGGGAAAATCCATCTATGAAAAGGAAATTTTGGCTATTATACATGCCGTGGATCTATGGCATCCTTATATATCGGGGCAATGGTTCCAAATTAAGACAGACCATCAAATCCTCAAGTATTTTTTGGAACAACACATTTCCTCCCCAGAACAACAAAAATGGGTGACTAAACTCTTTGGATATGATTATGAGATCATTTATAATAAAGGAAAAGACAATGTGGTTGCGGATGCACTTTTCCAAAAATATGAATATGAAGGATCCCTTTTTTCTCTTTCATTCATTGTACCAGATTGGCTCCAAGCCATTCACCAGGAATGGCTACAAGATCCCAAAAGTTCGCAGTTGATCCAGCATTTGTAGTACAATGCTCCAGCTTCCCCAAGGTACTCTTGGTTCCATCAGGAACTTTGATACAAAGGCCATTTGTATTTAAGTAAACAATCAAAGATTAAATCCACGGTACTTTATGAGCTTCATGCTACACCCACAATAGGGCACTCCGGGATCACCAAAACCTATGACAGGGTCAAACATTCATTTTTCTGGGATGGTATGAAACATGACATTCATAATTTTGTAGTTGAATGTGATGTGTGTCAATGCAATAAAGGAGAAATAGTCAAATCACTAGGAACACTACAACCGCTCCCGATTCCACCTTCTATTTGGAAGGATATCTCTATGGATTTTATTACCGGCTTACCCAAATCGGGAAATAAATATGTCATCATGGTGGTTGTTGATCACCTTTCCAAGTATGCTCATTTTTGTGCCCTTCAACACCTGTTTACAGCATCCACGGTGGCTCAAATATTCATGGATCAGATCTTCAAGCTTCATGGAATGCCGCACTCTATTGTTTCTGATCGCGACCCAACTTTCACAAGAAAATTTTGGCAAAAATTGTTCAAGATACAAGGCACTGAATTGCATCTCGTCACATATTATCATCCCCAGACTGATGGCCAAACAGAAGTTGTCAACAAGTGTTTGGAAACATATTTGAGATGTTTTTCCTTTGAAAATCAAAATTAGTGGGCTCAATGGTTACCCCTAGCTGAATGGTGGTACAACACTTCATACCATACAACTACACGCATGACTTTGTTTGAAGCGGTATATGGATAGAAGCCACCTTCAGTTTTCTCATACTTACCGGGTGCTTTGAAGGTCCAGGAGGTTGACCTAACACTTACAGCTCGAGAGGCTATTCTTCGTACCCTCAAAGAGAATTTAGTCATGGCACAGAATCTCATGAAGCAACAAGCAGATCAAGGTCGCTCTGAACGTCAATTTGCAGAAGGGGATCAGGTGTTTCTTTGACTACAACCTTACAAGCAAACTTCCCTCAATGTCGATCATTGTCAGAAGCTAGTGCCCAAATTTTATGGTCCTTATACCGTTCTCAAGAGTGTGGGACAAGTCGCCTATCAGTTATGTTTGCCCAACCATTCGAAGCTACATCCTGTTTTTCATGTTTCATGCTTAAAGAAGGTGATTGGAGCTAAGTTCCAAATTCAAACCAACCTTCTAGAGTTAGCTGAAGAAGGATCCATTTGGCTATATCCAGAAGCAGTTTTGGAACAATGTGAGCATTGCCTATGTCATAGAACCATCAAGGAAGTGCTAGTCCAGTGGAAAGATACAACTCCAGTAGACGCTACTTGGGAACCAACTACCATTCTACAATAATTTCCTCATCTCAAGCCTTGAGGACAAGGTTGTTTTTAAGGGGGTAGACATGTTAGGGTCCTAACCCACACATAGGTAGAATAATATATTCAGATGTAATAAAGGTCAATATTAATAATGCCTTTCAATAAAATAGAATAAGGCGGATGTAAGAAGACCTAGTAGAAGCTTCCGCTTCTAGAAGGATCTTCCTCTAGATGCTTCTTTTTAATTTAAATAGGATTCGAGGGTATGAGAACCCTAGATTGGATATTATTGTAATAGAGCTCTGCTCAACTTGAGGTTTCCCCCTCAAAGAGGCCCATGAACATTTCTTTCATATTCAAAGTGTTATTTCTGTTGTTATTCTTATATCATTTCAGTGTTATTGTGGTGAATGTTCTAGTTATATTGATGTTATTCTGCCATTACTATCATTTTATTTCTGTTCTACATACATTTTATATCTGGTATATTACATATTATATCACTATATACATTGATCAATATTTTGTTTCATGATAAAGGAGTGATGACAATGGAGTCATACAAGTAAACCACTCTGCGCATATGGGGAGACTGGGGGAAACACTAAGGACGATATGACATATGGAGAGGGGTATGGATAAAGATAATATTAAGGAAGCAATGAAACCTATTATAATGGATGAAGAACAAATCAAGGAAATAATGGACAGAGTGGGACAGACACATAACGGAAGACCCTACTAGTATAAGATTAATAGGAAAAAGAGGGAAGTAGTCAAGCAGGAAGGCTTGGAAAGTGATGAAGAGGAGGTAGAGGATTTCTATGATACAAATTATACTGTGGAAATCCTGTGCTCCACATATGAGAGGAAAACCATTGGAAAAGGGTCCAGTGAAGAAGAAGGATTTCCATTCCAGGTCATAATTAGTGTGGAACCCATGACAACATGTGAAACTAAGACATATGAAAAGAAAGAACCACTTAGTCAACCAAAAATTAGTAGTAGAAATATTTTAGTAGGTCAAGCGACCAGTGGAAATACAATTTTAGCTAGCATTAGTCAATTATATACACCATGCAGAGGCAGTAAAAATTTTTTTACAATGGTAGGACAAGATCTGACTATTCGGTTTCCATAATTTCATGGAGAAGTGTCGAAGGACCCAGAGAAACATTTATTTATTTGTGAAAATATTTGGGAATATAAACAGATCATGGATTAAGACGGAAACATGTCTCAACTTGCAATTACATTCAGAAACCATGTGCTGGACTGGATTATGAGCCTTGCAATAAACAGTCCATAAGGAGCACCAAAAACCGTCACCGATGTAAAGAAGGCACTAATCAATTAATTCTAGAGAACAAATTCAAAAGATCAATATATGAATGAGATGATAGAAATAAAAAAAAATCCATGGGATTCAGTTTGGGGAGTCAGTCAGAAGTTTAAGTGACTGAAAGGTAAGTTGAAATATCCTATAACAGACATGTTGAATAGAAAACTATTCATTAATTCATTATTACCACATTTTAAATATACATTGAGGCAACATAAGTTCCAGACTCAAGATAAGGCTCTATCGACATCCTTACAATTAGAATAGAACCAATATAAAAATACAGATTGAGTTGTATAAGAGTTGAGAGAAGATGTCAAGAATCTGGCATTTCAGTTGAATCAGAACAAAGGCAAGGAAAAGAGGGAAATTGTGTGGTGTACCTTATGAAGAACCAAAGGACACCATAAACATGAGTGCCAAACATTTGTGTTGTACTTGGGAAAAGGACTACCAAATTCATTACCAATAGGAGGAACATGGTGTGAGATATGTAAAACACATGGACATGATCCCTATCATTGTCCCGTGATGCAAAAGTACCAAACAATGCCTAAGAGTACATTTTGCAGTTTTTTCAAGTCTATAGAACATGAGGACAAGGATTGTAGAAATTTGTAAATGATGAAGGAAAGGACCTTACATTCCTATATGATGCAAGATGAATTAATGACAGGTCCACCTTCACAACAATATAATAACACATAGAATTTTACAATGCCACCTAAATATAATCAAGTACCACAGTATAATACACCGCCTGCAGATAACCAAGGAAATATAGGAGGATTCAGAAGAGGAGGCCATGGAAGATGAGGATTTGGAAGAGGAAAATGACTAGTATCCTGTCACAATTGTCAATAACCTCAAAATTATGAAAGGGATTGTCCACTTCCACCAGAAACATGCATGTACTATCACACAACATATCATAATATAGAAGACTTCCCTATACTTATGACAAAGATACAGGAAAATAAGAATCATAATAACCAAAATGCTCAATGGAATTATGTAGAAACTAGAGAGGATGATGGGAAAAAGATCAATATAGTTACTCAAGGTGGAACCAAAATAGGAGTAGATGCAACAAATCAGAATCATAACTAGCACTAGTGGGACTGAAAGAATACAACACCTCAACAAAATTTTGATGCGTACAAGGACAAGGAGAAATTCAAGCAAGATAGACAAGAAATTTTACAAGAGAATATTGCTTCTACTTCAAATGCACAACCAAGATATGATGGACCAGTTGTTACACATTATTTTGGTCACCCCTTGATCATCGATGATGTGTGTACTACTTACTTCTCTACTCCCTGAAACCACTGAAGAAATGAGACTTTCTCCATGAGAAATTGAGTCATCTTTCTTTTCTTAAAAACCTTATCAAAGGAGATTGTCGCACCCTGCTAAATGATTGGGGTGTGATGTTGCTTGATCATCACATTTTGCACCAAATTGGACTGTGGCATCATTGCAGGATGCTTGTTCTTAGGGTGCGACGATGCGCAAAAAAGGAAAAAAGGTGAAATTCACGAAAGTTCTATAATGGAATCTTCTAGAAGATGAGGTGGCCTCCGATCGGTTTGGTTCTTACTCGCTTCTCTAATTTAGTGGGATCATCCTAATCTCCTCATTCATCCCTATTTCACCCTATTAAAAGAGGGATATCTCATGGGAAAGGATAGGTTGGCTTATGCATGAATAATTATTCTCAAAATTACACTCGAGACAGATTTTCTTTATCTCTCCAAGTCAAGTTGTGAATAGTATTCATCAAAATCATTGGAGCAAAGATGTGTGTGTTGATGAAAAGGGCCATTGTAAGGGACCTTGCAACATCAATACATAGGTTGTATTATCCACTTTCATTAATATAATGCAACAATACATTCCTTCCCTATAAAAGTGTCTTCATTTTTATTGTATAACTCCTTGATCTTATACATAGATTTCATTGGAATATATATATATATATATATTGTTGCTCTCTTTATTTGTTGGTTTGTGTCTCTTAAATAGGTCCAATGTCCCACAATTCTAAGGATGGAGTGAGGATGACACTAATGAGTATCAAACAAAGCTTAAACGGTATGCCATTTATCCCTTATCGAACTAGTGTATATCACAATGAAATCTAAGGAGAAGCTTGTATTCTTCTCTGTTTTGTTCTAATTTCTTGTTGAAGTTACGGAGATCAGTTTGTGTCTACACTTACCAATTTGTTCGATAAAAAAATTGGCGACCATACTGGGGATCATCTTATTTTGGATTTTTCTTCCTTGTTTTCTTTTTTCCTACCTGCTTTTGGTTGTTTTTCATTCTCTGAGTCATTGGGAAATCCATGTTGACTCTCTAGTCTTGAAAATTCATTTGGAAACCCTGTCCTCTGTTCATTTTTCTTGTATTTCCAGTCATTTTCGCACCCTGCTTGTAGAAACTAGTGCGATGATGTCACTATAAGTTTTAAACCTGCGAAGTAAATAAATGCATATAGATTCTTAAGGAATACAAAAATTAATCAATGGCTCATACACAGAGTACATAGAGATTTTATACCGGAAACCCTTAACCGGGAAAACCTTTCTTATTTTCATTATATCAAGTTTCACCATTTTCCATACAATATATACAATGTTTTAGGTATTCCGTAGATACCAAAACCCTAATCCCTTAATCCGGGATTAATTTACAAATCCGCTAAAAATAACAAAAACCGCCCAAAAAAAAATTCGGGGCGCTGCCCCGAATGCTGCGCGTAACCAGGGGGGGGCATACCTACCCCCCCTGGGACCCCCATAGGAAAGCACCCAGCGCACATGAAAGAGCTCTAGGTGAAGGGATCGTCAGATGCAGTTGTCAAATCTGATGCACCCACACACACACACATGCAAAGAATATAACACATACCCAACATTCTCCCACTTGTTGTTTTCTTTGCATCCAGGGGTCCAAGGTAGTCAACAATTCAGGGAAGCAATGCCCATTGTTACTCTACACAAGGAAAATTTTTCTGTGCTCATAGACTTTGTCAATGAATCTGCAACATTCTTCAAAGTGTCAACCTTTTCCAACAACACCTTCTTTTCCTCAACCATGTCTCTCACAAAGTGATACTGAAAATCAATATGATTTGTCTTCGAATGATAAGTTGGGTTCTTTGCCAGGAATATTGCACTCTGACTGTCACAGTCTAATCTCACTACTTGTTGTACCAACCCAATACCTAAACACAATCTTTGTAACCATACTACTTCCTTGCTTGCATGAGTGGCTGCCATGTATTCAACTTCTGTAGTTGAGAGTGCCACTACAACCTGTCTTTTGCTCATCCAACCGATTGCTCCTCCAAATAGGTTAAACACATACCCACTTGTAGATCTTCTGCGATCCAAATCTCCAGCCTAGTCTGCATCAACAAAGCCATGTATGTCCACCACTCTGTCCAATCCCGGTCTTCCTTGGTAGCACAATCCATAACTGGTGGTGCCACGAAGATACTTGAAGACCCTCTTTACTGTTGTCCAATGCTCCTTCCCTAGTTTTGACATATACCTGCTCAAAAATCCCACTGCATGTGCAATGTTCGGTCTAGTAAAAACCATTGCATACATCAAATTGCCAACTGCACTGGCATATGGAACATGGGACATGTCCTCTTCTTCTTCCTGTGTCTTGGGACACTGATCTGTAGATAACCTTACACCTATAGGAATAGGAACCTTGACCGGTTTACTTCCATGCATATTAAACCTCTGCAATATCATTTCAACATATTTTCTTTGATTCAACTAGATTTTCCTGTTTGCATGATCTCTTTTAATCTCCATTCCCATAATGAAG